>JAMPIV010004194.1:0-83033 GCA_024509875.1 Oreohelix idahoensis
CTAGTTAAGTACTTTAATTCTTGTGATTCTTGAAAGTCGAGGAAGATGAGGGAAACTTCTTTGTCGTTTGTCCTCGTAAGACGAATCACCTTTTTTCGATTTTTTTAAGGGTTCAAACCCATACCTTGATTCTTGAAAGCTGCTTTAGGTGTCCATCCGGTTGGCTTTTACTTACCCTCAAAATAAATTCGTATCCACAAAGTTTGTGTCTTGAAAATAGTGCACTACATCCTTTGTTTTGTGAGTTTAGCTGTTGTTTTGCTTTGTCTATTACCAGAATGGTTGCTTGTTGCTTTGTGTGTTGTGTGCAATGTTCATAGAGAGTGCGTTCCTTGTTTTTAACGCAAAGTTTTCATAACGACGAACAGGCAAGTAAAACAAATTATCAGTTCTGAACAACTGAAAATCATATAAGAAAAATGAATTGTCGCACCTTACATCTTAACATGTTAACTTAACTAAGCTCATTCTGAATAGCTGATGATGACATGTGACAAAGAATTCTGTTTTTTTAATCTTAATCTAAATGTTAATTTATGAAAATAGCAGATCTTGCCAACAATTTTATGAGTAAACTAAACTTGCACGACTTCCATCACTCTCTAATAAACAGCAATAATCCGAAATAACCAAGACAGGAGAAACTGACATTCAATTTTTTAAAGACCTCTTTGCTCTTTGGAGCCACGGTAACACAGTGGTTAGTGCACTGGCTTCCTAGCTCGGTGGTCCATGGTTCGATCCCCAGTTGAGGTGGGATTTTTTAGACCGCAAACGGCTCCGGGGTTGACCCAGTCTCATGAATTGGGTACCAGAACAACTCTGGGAAGGTTATGGCGACCACATCACCCCTAGTGTGCCGATGGTCAAGAAAATATGGGCCTAACACCATGTTCCCAATATGCCTCAATGGGCGTGTAATGGGATCCTTGACCTTTACCATTCTATGCACTTTGGGGAGCTAAAAGATGAAGAAAATTGAATGTGATAGCTCCATGCTACAAACAGTTAAATGTAAAAAAAAATATTATGTTAATTAAATACAAAATCATAAATACAGTTATAATGAATACCTAAATATATCAAACAATTAGATTCAACAGGGTTAACTACTAAAAGAAAATGTTTCAGGATTTCTCTCTTCCGTTTTGTTTGTTTAAATGCCAGGTTATTTATTTGACCTGAGCAGTTCAGTGCCTGGAATTTTATTTCACCAGCGAGAATAAGCTCACAAAGAACTTAACAAGCACACTCATAAAAGGTGGCTAATAAGTTTTTTAAGACATGCAAATCAATTACTGTCTTCAAAAATCTGTCTACGCATTAGCGAAAGTCAAGGTCACAGAAGGGCTAACTGACTGTACCTGATTAAATGCACCATCAAAAAGGCTGCCATTTAAAGGTGTGAACATTGGCACAGGTGCAAAATGTGTCTGGAGGGCCAGATGTCTTGTAAGCACTGCTGAGTTCTCTATAGTGTTTTTCACAATACAACACAAATGAGGTCATCATAAAAGTATATTTTCACAATACAACACAAATGAGGTCATCATAAAAGTATATTTTCACAATACAACACAAATGAGGTCATAAAAGTATATTTTCACAATACAACACAAATGAGGTCATCATAACAGTAATTACAGGTCTGTCTCCTGTTATCCAAAGTCCTTGGGTACAGCTTTGTTTCGGAAACTGGATGTTTTTGGTTTTCAGATGTCACAAAAATTGCGTTCGAAAAGTAGCCCAAATTGCCCAAAATACTCCAAGTCACTCCAAATGTATTTGAAAATAAAAAAAAAAAAATTTCGCCCAAAATAGTAAGAAATCGTCGAAATTGTGATAGAAAAGTAACTTAAAGTAGCTTAAAGTAGCCCACAGAAACTTTCGTTTTTCAAAACATTTTCGTTTGCAGGTGGTCAGATAAAAGAATACAGAACCGAATTTATGGTAGTGACTGCATTCTGAATAGTTAGGTTTGGTATTTTGATTTTCGGTCCACCTGTGCCGCCGTGACCTGTAGTGGGAAGCTGAAGCATGAGTCAAGGGTGTCGCAATGGCCACTATGATCCCATGTTGTTGTAGGATTTCTGTAATATTATCTACCCATCTGCCTCGTGGTCTTCCTTGTGTTCTGAAATCTTGTAGATAAGTTGTAGTAATTGATTGGGCTCAAGTCTCATGATATGACCAAACCACTTACATTTCTTTATATATCTGATGCAGTATGTAGTTCCTACAATTTTTCTGATGTCATGATTTCTCATTCTGTATCTCCTGGTAAAATTAATGGCTTTTCCTAAGCATCACATCTTACAACATGTGATTTTCATCTCGTAGGTCTTAAGTCACATGCTACAACATGTCTGGTAGGTTTTAAGTCACCTGCTAAAATACACCCAGTAGGTTTTAAGTCACCTGCAGAGCACTATTAACTTATATCTGATCCGTCGCCTTTCGTGAAGAATTAAGCAATAGCTTTAGCCAATTCAAACCACCAGCTGGTGCAAATCCAGCGAAATTCATTTTATAAGTATTTGCTCTATAGATGTAAATATATATATATATATATATATATATATATATATATATATATATATATATATATATATATATATATATATATATATATATATATATATATATATATATATATATATATACGAGGTGTGTTCAAATGAAACCCGTCCCAGTGGCTTTATAACAAATATATGTAAGGTACATCAGCAGGAGTAGTAGAATTAAATACAGCAACTGTTATGAAGCAAGTACCCACTGGGGTTCTTTAGAAATAGTCACCATAGGCATTCAGACACGCATCCCACTGCTTGGGTAGACGGCGGATGCCGTCCGAGAAAAATGACTTTGGTTGCTTATTGAACCATTTGGTCACCGAGGCCCTGACGTCTGCATCGAAGTCGAATCGTTGTCCCTTTAGAGATTTTTTTAAGGGTCCGAACAAATGAAAGTCACATGGTGACAGATCGGGGCTGTAGGCTGGGTGTGGCAGAACTTCCCACCTTTTCCTTGCTAACGCTTCCTGCACAATGTTCGCAACATGTGGACGAGCATTGTCGTGCAACAGAATCACACCACGCGAAAGCATGCTGGGTCGTTTATACTTGATGGCTGAATGCAGATTGTCTAGTGTGTCTTTGTAGCGGATGGCATTGATGTTCACGCCAGGCTCTTTAAAGTCTACCAATAGAAGCCCTTCATGGTCAAAAAATGCGGTCAGCATAACCTTACCGGCGGAAATCTGTGACTTGAATTTTTTTGAGTTTTGGTGATCCGGGATGTTTCCATTGCATGCTCGCTGATTTGCTGCACGGCTCAAAGTGGTGGCACCACGACTCATCGCCTGCCACTGTGCGCAACAAAAATACATCACCCTCCTCTTCGTATCGCAGCAGGTGGTTCAAACTCCACCCCATGCGTTCTTCCTTATGGTGATCGGTCAGCATCCGTGGGACCCATTGTGAACACACCTTTCGATACTTCAGTTTCTTCCTAACCACCATTTGAACTGTCCCAAGAGACACAGCGAAGTTCTCTGCTAGCGAACGTAAGCTCCGACGACGGTCCACCCGTATTGCTGCATCAATCGCGGCGATGGCTTCTTCTGTCGCAACAATATGCACCTGACCTGGCCGCGGAAGATCTTTCGTTAAGTGACGTCCTTCTCGAATCATTCGTGCCCAGTATTTCACTGTAGTCTTAGACACACTTTTGTCACCATACACTGCTTTCATTCGGAGATGAATGTCGACTGGTCGACATCCTTCGGCGGTTAGGAACTGAATAACCGCTCGCTGATCGACCTTGGACGGATTCCTTATCACACCGGCCATTATTTTAACGGTCTGCAGCACAACCAATGAATACTAGGAGAATGAACACTTACAGACTTGTACATTCGTATGTGCTTATTACGTCAGATGTGATGTCATCATGCTCCTCCTACGAATGTCCACTTGGCGCAGCACGGTCGGGTTTCATTTGAACACGCCTCGTATATATATATATATATATATATATATATATATATATATATATATATATATATATATATATATATATATATATATATATATAAGTCTTGCTCATACGTTTGCTTTCATACCTATAATAACTGAATCAACAATGATTGCTTTGTTATAAAATACAATGTAACAAATTTAATAATCAATTAGTTTTTAACAGGTTAAAATAGCGATGGAATGATGGTGAATTTTAGATGTATATAAAATTGTCTTCACTGAGATTTTGGGTTAGGATTTAAAGTATTTCTTTTCCGATGAGGGCAATCTTCACACAATTCGTTCGATGTAGGGGGTTTGGGTTCAATCCCTGCTCGCGACTCACAACTAGTGGTGTAGAAACTTTAGTCTTGCAGCTTCGTACCACGAACTTTAGGAAACATAAAAAAGCAAATGCCTCTGCTAAGTACATTTGTGAGCTGCAAATTAACAGGCTCATTGTCTCGCTGTGCACCCACCAATGTTAGCACTTGAATAATTAGACCTTTTGAGTATACACAGCGTAACTCATGGATTATGATTAGAAATCACCGCTATTCTTCTGGGTATTCTAATGGGAAAATATGTGCATGGACAGCGCGAGTACAATGATTTGTGGCTGAACTAAAGTTATCAATTTACATATCTCACAAAATGATACAATACACTTGATGAACATGGGATGTAATCATCACTCATCACTGCTCCATTCGGAGTCTGGGGTTGCTGCTGCTTTCGCTTTTCTGAGCGAATTGACACAAAACAAACACAAACGCTTGCTGTAGTGGTTTATGAACATACTATTTCCATATGTTGAGGTTGCCAGCCTCCTATGACTTGTATAACCACTTAGCAAGTACAGACATGTCACATTCATATGGTAAAATAAATGTTTACATTTACCCCAAATTAACTTTTGGGAACACAGTCTTCTGGCACAGATGTATGGACCTAGCACGTTGATGCGATGCTTCGAATCACTTGTCTGGGTAATTTTATTATTCCTCTTATGACTTGAGTCTGATTCCTAAAGTATCCAGTCTTTGTATTTAAAAATGCAGGTTCTCTTTTAAGTTATAATGACGCCCAAATACTTTGATTTGTCACTTATAAATTTGGAATTCTTTGTCCGATCCTTCTTTCTGGCTCTTGGGAATTGCTAGCTTGACGCGGCGATGCAGTCTGATTTGTGTCTCCGATGTCGCTAGATTATATTCCAATTTCTCAGTTCAAGTCCCAGATTGTATTTCCGACGAATTTGCCTATGAAATCCAATGTCTATTCCGCCAGTCAAATTAAACCAATCCAATCTCTTTAGAACTAGGTGGGTCGGGGAGTTAAATCATTTCTATCCCCCGCGTGTTTTAAATTGATCACTTTTAAAATTTAAACGCGTGACCTCTTTTAGATATGTCCGTAACACTTCCGATTGCCCTGTACCAAACTCACAAACACATCTGTAAACTCATTTCCTTTCTAAATGCCTTTTCCACCATAATCTCCCCAGACGGGTTATCTGTATTATTGCTACAGAAATGGGCCAGCGGAAGCGATTATCTAATTATCACCTCTTAGGTGGCATTCTTCGACAGACAGACCGCGAACCCAGGTGGTCACTTGCCTGCTTGTCGCTGGCCCCGGACATAAATTACGTCAAAGTCGCTATTCCTCTTCACGATTACTGCCTGCACCAAAGGTGGCTAGACGATTTAAGTGATAAAAGTATTATCGGCTGACCTGTTCAATTAGCTTTGTCATGCTATGATTCACATGGTGAAACGTAAATAAGACTGGGAGCGGCTAGGCAAAAATTGTAGCTGCATAAAATATGTCAAATTATAAATAGGACGATGAGGGAGAGAGAGAAGGTCGCTAGGACGATGAGTGAGAGAGAGAAGGTCGCAAAAGTACATGTAAGTGACTGTTGTGGATGCGTTTTTGGACAGTCAAAGAAAATCAGAACCTGATGAGCAATCCAACTCAGAATCGTCATCCGCTCAAACTTTATATTATAATTCATCAATTGCTTTTTTCTCCTTATGTAGAATGGAGCCACTACTGCAGCTGGCACCAATACAGGAAGCCCGCTCGAAGCATTCACATGCTCTTGGAGCAGTGCTTTGTGTAACAATCTGTTTTACATGATGAAATTGTCTGCCTCTTGCACAACCTCATATTTGTCACCTTATATGACATGCCTAACTCCGCCTAGGCCGGTCCCAAGCCCGGCTGAAAAAGGAGGAAGGCGGCCTGCATGGAGGCCGTAAGGACGCAGCCCCTCCACCATGCAAAGGCACAACAGGCCAATTACCTGTTTGCTTTAAATCATGATTACGAGTTCACAAGAGAGAAAACCGGACTGATTCTAAAGGCGACGAACTGGAACGGACTACGAATTATGGAACTTGGAACACAAGAAGTATAAATGGGAAAGAAGAGGAGCTGGTGGAAGAGATGAAGAAAGCAAAACTAGAAATCCTGGCTGTAACGGAAACAAAGAAAAAAGGACAAGGAGTCATGGATCTCAATGGCAACACGCTGCTCTGCAGTGGTGTACCCACATCTGAAAGAGCTAAAGTGGGGCGTGGATTTTACTGTGGCCAAAAACCAAAAAGATAGTATCAAGGGATGGAACTTTGTCTCAGAGCGCATTATGGTTGTAAAACTAAAAGAAGAAACCATAGTCAACCTGGTCATAGTGTATGGGCCAAATGAGGATGAGAGAGCAGAGGTCAAGTAGGAATTCTTCGAGCTGCTTCAAATGACAGTGGATGACTGCCTAGAGGAAATTATCATGCTCGGAGATTTCAATGCCAGAGTTGGAAATGACCATGCTAGATGGAGGTGGAGTTATCGGAAGATATGGAGAAGATACTCTCAATGGCAATGGAACCCAACTCCTTAGATTCTGCAGTGAGCAGAATCTGATCATTACAAACACAAAGTTCCCCCATAAGGACATCATAAAGACAGCTGCTGCAGAAGCATGTGGTGAAGTCCGACTTGGGAACAAGAGAAAAAGGACACCTTGGTGGACAGAGGAAGTCAAAGAGAAAATAAGAGAGAAGAAAATGGCATGGAAACAATACTTAAAAACACAAAAGGACTAATGGAGAAATATAGAGAATATGTGACACTCAGAACAGAAGCAAAGAACAATGTGCTAGCAGCAAAACAGAAGTCCTGGGAAGAATTTGGAGAAAAGCTAGAAAAAAATGCGCAAGAAAACCAGAAATTGTTCTATAAGACCCTAAAGAACAAGAGGAAGGAAAAACAATGCCCTCTCAAATTTATATAGGACAAGCAAGGATAATTGCTTACAGCCCCGCATGAAGTAATGGAAAGATGGAAAGAATATTTCTCAGGACTCCTGGAGGGTGAGCAAGGTCAAGCATCAGAAATGATAACCCCTAGCACAGAAGAGAAAACCAATGATGGTGAAGAAGACATAAAGATGGAAGAACTGAAGGCAGCACTGGAGAAAATCAAGATGGGCAAAGCAGCAGGGCATGATGGTATAAACACCAGAAATGGTTAAGTACATGGGAGCATCAGGCGACCTATTACTCTTAAGGGTTCTACAGGCAACGTGGTGCAACAAGACCATACAAAAGGATTGGGAGATTGCCATCATAACACCAATTTCCAAAAAGGGTGACAATCGACAGTGTGGAAACCATAGAGGCATATCCCTTCTCATTGTCCCTGGTAAAATCGACTCTAGAATCCTAGAGCAGAGACTCCGACGCCTAGCTGAGCCACAATTGGATGAGGTCCAGTGCGGATTCCGAGCAAACCGAAGTACTCAAGACCTAATCTTCACACTCAGGCAGCTGAGTGAAAAGGCCCTTGAGTATAAGAGTGAGATCCATATTTGTTTCGTAGATCTGGAAAAGGTGTTTGACAGGGTCCCCTGAAGCAAACTTTGGTACTGTTTGGCAAGGAAGAACATTCCAGCACCTCTGATTCATGCTATACAGAGCTTCTACAAGTCTTGCAGAAATTATGTGAGGACAGAAAACCATAAGTCAGAAGAGTTCAGGACCACCACTGGTGTAAGACAAGGTGATATCCTGTCACCTTATCTTTTCATACTCCTCATGGACGATGTCATCAAGGCATGTAAGGAGAGAACAAGAAAGTATTCAGTGGGGTACTGGAAGATGAGACAGGTCTGTATTTCAGAGCTGGCATTTGCTGATGATGTTGCACTGATTGCTAAATCAGAGGCACATCTCCAATCCAACCTGTACGTCTGGAAGGAGGAGCTGGAGAAGAGAGGATGGTCAAAAGCAGCTCTAAAAAATCCATGGTGATATCACGAGAAGAAAGAAGACATCAGATTAAGCTGGGAGAACAGGTCCTGGAGCAGGTCGACCACTTTAAATACCTCGGAGCTATTATAGACCAAAAGGAAGACATCAAAGAAGAGTTGGCCACTCGAAAAGCAGCAGCTGGGAGACTTTTTCAGGCCATAAATCGATGATTCCTCAGCAAGAGAGAGATTGGTAAGAAAACGAAGATGGCTGTATACCGCTCCACCTATGTCCCAGTCTTGACATATGGATGCGAGTCATGGGCAATGACTACAACCCACAAAAGCCAGATCCAAACCTCAGAAATGAGGTATCTGAGGAAGGTGGTTGTAATAACAAGACGAGACATGGTCCGCAACCAGACGATACGTCAAGGCCTAAAATCCCACCCCCTGCACTCCCAACTAAGATGGTCTGGCCATGTCTGCAGAATGGGAGAAGATCGGCTACCACGACAAGCATGGCAAACAGAGAGCCAGGGATCCAGACCCCCAGGACGACCCAGAGTCCGCTGGGAGGACAACATTAGACAATCTTTGAAGGACCGAGGGCTAGAATGGAACCAGGCCAGGAGGAAGACAGCCGATAGGATAGTCTGGCGCTCTCTCTTCCAAACCTCTACACCTCACGGTAAAAGGGGAACGACTAAGTAAGTAAGTATGACATGCCTGAGGGAGAAGTGGTCCTATTCTTTCAACACTTCATCAAAACTCTGTGGAACTACACTTGGCTGTTTAAAGTATACTTGTGAGTAATTAAAAGAGTAAACCCGACCTGTAAAAATGATTCCTTTATTATCAACACCTTGATCCTTCAGCGCTTCTGCCACCCCCAGACCATCATCAGATAACAATCTCCTGTGAACCTGTTTTAAAAGTAACATAGAAAAACGAGAATCACAGAAGTAGCAAAGGATACATTAAATACAACTACGGGCATACCATAATATTCCAGCTCATTCTAAAGTCACTGACCAAGTTAACGAGATGGTATTGTATGAAATGTTACTTACATAGTTTGATGATGTGGTACATTTCTTGAGTCCTCTTTTTCCTTTTTCGTCATCGTTTTTATTTTTATATTTACCTTCTTTTCTCTATGTGGCCGGACAAAGAAAGAAGAGATTAAAGGAAACTGCCCATGGGCCAGACGACAATGAGACAATAGACTGAGCACCGTGAAGTCTGTGATGGGGATTTTACGTGAAACCCCAAAGGAAAATAACTGTAACAAAGGAGTACATAATTTCTCTTACATGGCGGCCAATCACAAGCCACGGTTTTTCTTATCACTGCACATTCAGCATGGAGCCGAAGAGTTTGTTACGAGAGCCCACCCACTTTTAGCGATTGACGAGCACTGAACTCGCAAGCGAGCATACAGATGTGGCATGGCAAGAGTTAGTGGATCAGAAGGTGGTGTTATATTATAACGTCCCAGAATTTTTACACACTGGCAATCCAAAAGCATAACCTGATGCACCGCAGAATTCAGTACATTTTACAATATCAGCGGAGCATAGTGGAAGACGTTCCCAGAGCCAAGCCTGTTCCATAATTTCATTCCAATGTGGATTATAATTTATTTCCAGTTTAATTTAATTCTTACTTTTGTTCTTAAAACATTTGCAAAAGGGAGAAATAAGGTTCGGAATTCTAGAAAAATTATTAATTTTTCTTTTTCATTATTAGTGATTGATTTTTGCACTTAGCCTCTTAGCTAATTTGCAAAATACTGTTTAAAAAAAAAATTACCTCTAGTTGTTGAGGATTAGTTAATTCCTAGATTCTTTCCTGTACACAATTTTATGACTTGTAGAGTAAAGAAGTAATTTATAATTTATATACTTCACCTTCATATTGATTATTAGATCATCGCAAGAAACTGACATGGGTGCACATTTTCATGCTCACTATTTTTAATACTATCATGTGCACCTCATGCATACCCTCAAGTATAAGAATTAAAATCAGAGTGATCAGTTATACAAAAAGTAATAGTGAGGAATAGGATTAAAAGAAAGTCAACTATTGATATTAAATGTGAAACTTACGAAGCCACATTGTGTCTTCAGTTCTGTAGAAATCCGAGTATACGCACTAAGGGGTTTGCGTCTTATTGGAAAGATGCTAGCAAAGCTTATGTCCGAATAGCAGAATTCACTAGATAGAACATCATACATTTCCTAAGTTAAAAGGAAACTCATTCAAAGCTTCGTAGCGAGAAACACACTTGTTACCAGAAGATCATTTCGTGATCAGCTCGAGTCTAATCAGGGCCTTTTCAAGATCAGACAGCAGTCAGTTTTCTGAGACAAATGTCAACAGTTTGTTGATGCTAGAGAGATTTCCACGCATTGAGAGATATTACACCTTACAAATCTTCAATAGTAATGCGGCGTTCCCATGTTTGTACCAGAGTTGCTACGTGGTATTATGTGGTCACTAAATGTGTGTTCGTATATAAACGGCCGACATACGGAGAAGTCAATCACCAACGCTTGAGGCAAAAGATCCTGGGTAGACAAAGGCTGTGTGCACCAACCAACTGTTAACCAGCGCTACCACAAAGGTTTAATTAGCCTCACAGACAGGCTCCACATTTGAATAATGTAGCATTGTACTTAGCTGGTAGTCATAAAAGGATGACTCCAGGTATGCCTACATGAATATCTCAAAGCAGTAAGTTAAGAGTTTTGTGGGTTTTAAAAAATTACTTTGTATCCTTACCATAATTTCTACAGCTCCTGAAGCAAGACTGCTTCCTCCCTGTGACCTGTCAGTTATGACAGTCAGTCGAACATGTTTCTGTTCATCCTACATAGAAAAGGTCAACGTGTTACAAAATCTACAAGTCATTAACACATTTACCATTTACTACTGAAATTAAAAAAATATCACCATTATTTCCTTATAGCTCCTCATGGAGCATGGAGCCACCACAGCAGCTTGTTCCTGTGCAGAAAGCATGCGCCATAACATTATTGTTGTCTTGCAGCAGTGATTTTTGTAACTATTTGTTTTTACTTGAAGTCACCAGGCTTATGCACAACTCCATGTTAGCCATCTCATGACATACCAGATGGAGCAGTATTTTCACTCTTTCTTTGTCTTCTCAGAGAACTTCAGGAACTTCACAGAGAGCCTCAGGAACTTCACAGAGAACCTCAGAAACTTTACAGAGAACCTCAGGAACTTTGCAGAGACCCCCAGGAACTTTACAGAGAACCTCAGGAACTTCACAGAGAGCCTCAGGAACTTTACAGAGAACCTCAGGAACTTTACAGAGAACCTCAGGAACTTTACAGAGAACCTCAGGAACTTTACAGAGAACCTCAGGAACTTTACAGAGAACGTCAGGAACTTTACAGAGAAAATTGAAAAAACTTGCTGTGGTGTAGTTAATTTTTCATAACTATTTGACACTGAAGACGTATGTACAAATTTAGCTGCAATGTTATTTGTTTGAAACAAATTTTGATGAATGATATGTCACTTTGAATATTTTTTAATGTGCAGTTATAACAAGGTAAACTAATGGCATTTTTATATATGACGGTAGATAATAGAGTAATATAAAGTGACTTACAACAAAAAAAGCATTTAAAACTGTTACCTGTCAAGTTTTGATCTTCTAAGGCACTTGTGTCCTTTTCATGCCAATTAGCAATTAATATATCCAATAAAAAGGAAAATGTACACACAACTTAACTAATACATATATATATATATATATATACACATACAAACGTGCTTCGGGGCCGACACCCTGCCTCATGATTTGGGTACCAGAGCAATTCTGGGAATGTTAAAAACTTATGTAATCACTTTAACTCCACTTAAAAAAACGGTTCCTCACTGGAAAGTTGAAAAATATGAATATAATATTCCACGCTTTAAGAATGACTTCCTGTTATGAATAAAAATCTTGTACACGAGAATGTTTCAGTAGACTTTTCCTTTTTGCTTCATCACCACACAGAACTTGGCACTGGAAGTGGTTTAGTGCCACAATGGACTTGCTGTTCAGCCACTGTGAGTGTGGCTTACGATAGCTAATGTGTTAGCTAATGTCTTTAGATGAACAGAAAATATTACTCCCGAACTGGAATTAAAACAGGCAAACATTTAAACTCACTACACACAAATTCAGAATCATTTGTATGTGCTTCCCGCAACTGTTGACCAGTGCACGATTAGTTAAACCACATCGGATCTAGCGTCCTTTGGGTCACAGGGTCAAATTTTTTCTGGAGGTTGGGCTTTCAAGTCACCGTCTATATGGGGTAATGAAAACCAGCTGACACATTTATTGTAGGAAACTCCAGTTTTCATGTTGTGTTTAGTTATGGATGGGAATGTCACTTTAAACTTTACTGTACTATAACCACAACAATAGATAAGACAGTCTGAAATAGTATAAAAAAACTATATTTTCATGTTTTACTATGGCATCAACAAATATTTTGTGTAGATGTCGTAAACCTATGCTCCTGGTGAAACTTGTCTTGGGTTTTAGATGTTTACTATATGAGCTATTTGGACTATGTTTACTACATGAGCTATTTGGTCCATGTTTACTACATGAGCTATTTGGTCCATGTTTACTACATGAGCTATTTGGTCCATGTTTACTACATGAGCTATTTGGTCCATGTTTACTACATGAGCTATTTGGTCCATGTTTACTACATGAGCTATTTGGTCCATGTTTACTACATGAGCTATTTGGTCCATGTTTACTACATGAGCTATTTGGTCCTATATGTGAATATATTTATATCAGTCTTATGTGTCTGAGTGTTCATTATTTTGTCATGTAAGATTAAAAAAAGCGACAATTAGCTTAAAGAGGAGCTCAAAATTTTCAAAGTGTGTGAAAAGTTAAGCACTTAGGAAGTCGACCGTTGCGGAGAGAGGCCAGAAAATTGGGGTTGGTCAAATTTGTGTGTCTCAGTTTTTTACCCTGTTGAATGAGTAGTTTGTGAGACATGTTGTTACGGGTTGTCTCCCCTTTGCTCTACAGTGATGGTCCAACAATGGCCAAAACATAAAGTATATAATGTGGGTCTTCAAAGTATCTACCTTCGCACAAGATTACTCGTGGCAGAGATACAGATAGAAGGATGATGATGCTTCTATGTCGAGGGAGTCATCATAAGATAATTCAGAAATCAAGAACAATGATGAATTGGACTGAGCAATTGTTAACTTTATGAAGAATTATTATGATTTAGCCTGTTCAAGCACCCAACTGATTTAATTCAGTGAAATCTTAATTTAGTAGCTCTGTTTTAAGTGTATTTAAGATGACTGAGACATACTAGTGCAGTACACTCAAAAGGATTAAACCAACTATAAATTTGTATATATACAAATAACAAATTTATTAATCAATGATATTTAACAGTGTAAAATGAAGAATTCTCTTTTAAAAGAAGTTTATCATCACAGGGTGATGTTACAGATATTGAGGGAATTTTCGGAATAACTTCACAAGGCAGCTTTTAAGTTTGTATTTAGCTGCCAGTAAGTTTGGTTTCTGCTGCAGCCGATGGTTGGTTATTTGCAGGCTATGGACTGATGCACTCTCATCACTGGTCACGTTTGGAGGTTGTGACACGTTCCAAGAAATATCAGGGAGTAATCACGAAGCTGGTCCAGCGTCTTCAAGACCCGTCTGATGATGTTGTCTAGCGTTGACAACAGCCCACTTAAACCACACACTTTGTTCCAGAGATAGTACCCTCAACTGGTACCACCGACTAGTATAATGAAAGAAGAGAAACGAATACCCTCTTGAGTATTGGGTTTCCTGACACACAATCGTGTGCCCCTCCCCCCCCCCCCTCTTTTCATTCCACCATCCCATCTACCTCAGACCTTTACCCTCTCTGATCATTAATATTATTCCCAGTGAGCGGAAAACATTCATTAAATTTATATTGAATATCTTTACATTTGCACTGGTTGAAAAGGTGAATAATATAATACGTATGTACATCAGTTCTATCATCATCCACTCCCTACTCCATATGAATCTTGGGACTACCTCTGCTTTTGGTTCTCTATGGGAAACCTGCATAAAGCAGTCACAGTCTCTGGCATTGGTGGTTCATGAAACCATAATTCTACATGCTGAGGTTGCCAGCCTCGTATGACGTGGACATCCATTGGCAATTTCTACATGTTGATAAATGCAAAATATATAATTTTAAAATGTACAACTCACTCTAAAATCTCTTTAGGAATACTGACTCCTGGCTCAGAGCAATAGTTAAGGCAACTTGTTTAAGACCCCTCTTACACGCGGTCTGGGGTATTACTTTACACTAGGCTCTCACCTCTGGCTTTGTGCTTCAGATTCCTAGGATTCCGGCTTTTCGTGTTCATGTAGGCAGTGTTTTCCTGGGATATAAGTCCCAAGATGCTCAAACAAGGTCCGTCCTATAAATGGAATTCTGACCCTATTCCTTACCCTGGCTATCGGGTTGTCTTCTTGACGAGGTGAATTTCACAGTGCCATAGACCGGCGAAATTGCCAGATTCTATTGCAACTTTCCGCCAAGCACATTGTTGTTACAATCTGACAAGGCTCCAATCATAAGTGTTGTTTATAACATCTATAATTTTCCAGCCAATTGTATTCAATCATACTTGTTATGATGGGGTTTATCCCAACAATGTCCTCCATGTATTTTGGAATACATTTTAAAATTTAAACCCTCATCTGTCATATATGGCCCGACATCTTCCGTTCTCTTAAGTAACCTTTCAAATTACGATTTGTAATATCGCCTGCAAATAGAGTCATCGCTAATTTATTTGCCTAGACGGGTTTCTCTATAATAATCACACACACAATCTCTGGTCGGAAGTGAGTTAAGCTATTATCACCTGTACTTCCTTTTGTATTATCAACACCCAAGTATCTGAAAGCGGTTGTCGTGAACAACGCTCCCAGACGGGCATGCGTCACCAATACTTTCCGGTGACCGTCTGAAGTCAATCTGGTTTAACAGCTTAAGCGATTACAATTAATCATTAAGGATGGTCAATTAGCCGTGAACTAACACTATTGCAGAATGAAAGAGGTCAACAAATCTAAGGCGCGGCGATGGGGCACATCTATGTGCGTAACATGAAAATATAAATGGATAGTTGCAGAGAGAGGGAGAGAGATAGAGGGAGAATGAGAAAAGGCAAACGCCAATGCTGTGACACATGTCTCAGACAGAAGGATTGTCTGTCATGAGGTCGCTGTTGTAGGAAGTTCTTATTAGCATTAGTTTTCAATTTGTCATATTAGTTGCACTGCACTTGAAGTTCTGATCATTCACTCAGATAACTAACGAGATGTTAATGTTTCTTTGTCATTTAATGATTTTTTTTCGTGTATACAACTTTTTCATGTTCAGCTTCTGATTAGGTAAATTTGTCTTTATCTACTGTATTGAGCAAGCAACATTTCACTCAGTTTCACGTATCCTTTGACCTAACGTTTCTTAACCTTTCACTTTTTTTAAATTTTCAGTTCTTTCACATACTTCAACATTCGTACATTTCAGGTTCCATCTTTGAAGTTTACCTTTGTTATTTCTAACGTGTACTATATAGTGGTCGTGCATCAGTGGCACACATCTTGTTTGTCTTTTCTACTAAAAAGAATGGTACATCAAAATTTACACAGAAATATCTTTCAATTAATGTTTGTGACCCAACAACATGAAACATATACTGACATCCAAACAGTTATCTCACAAATTAAAACTGAGAATCATAAAGTGTTATATATATATTCTGCATTTCTGTATGGTGCAGAAACATGGACGATGAATAAGCATTTGGAAGAAAGAATTGAGGCTCTTGAAATGTGGATATATAGAAGAATGGGGCGTATCTCATGGAAAGAGATGAAAACAAATAAGGAGGTCCTAGAAAATCTAGGTATGAAAAGAGAACTAATGAGGGAGGTCAAAGTTCGGCAGCTAAAATACTTTGGCCACATAAAAAGGCATAACACCTTTCAGAAGACCATAACAGAAGGGAGAGTTGAAGGCAAACGTGCAAGGGGAAGACAGCGCTATAAGTGGGAAGACAACATCAAGAGATGGACAGGAAAGAGTCTATCAGAGTGCACCACCAAGACAAGAGACAGAAGACGTTGGAGATCCATTACAGCCAACCTTCGTTGTGGAGATGGCAACTGATGATGATGATGACTCAAAATAAAATATAGATGGAAGGCTTCCAAATGACAAAGAATGGTAATATATGACATATACATTTTAACAACTGCATTATTGACCCTATTCGTCTTACACCACTTCAGTTATGTTTTTGCGAAAACACATCAGTCCTGCCACAGATACATACAACTAACCATTTATAAGGTTTAAATATTCAATAATTATGAGGGACACCACAAAACAAGATCAGTACCTGAATGAATATCCTGCTAGTTACCGGGTAATAATTGCCTGAGATATAATCCTTCACTTTTGTATTCACATTGCCAACTTTGTCTCTACTGTAAAGTGAAGTTATATTTTTATTTACACATTGACTTAGTGATATTTTTACAGTTTCATATATATATATATATATATATATATATATATATATATATATATATATATATATATATATATATATATATATATATATATATATATATATATATATATATATATATACCCAAAATGTAACATAAATACTGTAAAACCTCTCATGAATAGGTAGCCTGATAATGCCAATGTCCGGTACTTCTGAATTTTATATATATACTGAAGCACATTAAAAACGCACCACTATTATACTCGTATATACTGATGCCGAGAAGCTGAAAAAAAAAAGTGTGGGAATGGATTTTCCCCGTGTTTGTCATGAGGTAGAGAGCGAATGGCTGCTGGAATGGAAAGTGCATGATTCAACCCACGGGTTTGTGTACAGACTACATGAAAACAATGAAAGTTACACGTGCAACACGATTCCCAACAGCTATGACCCTGAAAATGTGTACGCGTTGTGGCAATATACTCGGTATAAAAAGGTCGTTGAGACAAAACACCCAGTACATGTGCTTGAAATGCCACGACTATCTGAAAACGACCGCCAACGAGCCATTGGTATGTTGGAGACCGGAATGAGCTCGCGGGCCATTGCCAGAAGGATGAATTGCCACCACAGCACTATTGTTAGTCTCAATGAACGTTACGGAACCACTGGCAGTGCCCGGGATAGACTTCGGAGTGGCCAACCACGAGTTACTACCCCTGCGCAAGATCGTCATATTGTGCTGAGTCACCTAAGGAATCTTTCTCTCCCGGCAAGTCAAACAGCAAGAGCAATAGTGGGTAGACGTGGGCAAGTCTCTCGAATGACAGTCATACGGCGACTCAGAGATACAGGCCTTACTGCAAGACGACCTTATGTTGGGCCAAACTTGACTCACAGACATCGTCAGCAGCGCCTGCAATGGGCAGAGCAACATGTCAGATGGACTAGACTGCAGTGGAATGCTGTCCTATTCACAGACGAGAGCAGATTCAACATATCCTTTGCTAATGGACGTATGCGGATTAGCGACGGTGTGGACAGCGCTTTGCAGATTGCTGTGTTCGTCAGCACAACCGATTTGGAGGTGGCAGTATTCACATTTGGGGAGGATTCAGTTTTCACCATCGCTTGCTTCTTCACGTCTTCCGTGGAAATGTTAATGCTGTGACATATCGAGATGAGGTTCTGGATGCATTGGTTGCTCCTGCGTTCACAAATTATCCAGACTTGCAGCTTCTCCAGCAGGATAACGCACGTGCGCACACCGCATGCATTACGCAGCAATATCTACAGCAGCAGAACATTGTGACGATTGATGGCCTGCCCTATCACCAGACATGTCCCCTATAGAACATCTGTGGGACGAGCTTGGACGCAGAGTCTACAGGCAAGGTTCTCCAGCTAATCTGCAACAACTCGAAGCTGCTCTTACACGTGAATGGGACTTGATTCCCCGGAATTTCCTTCAGAGACTTGTGCTTTTCATGCGGAGCCGCTGCCAAGCTTGTTTGCAAGTACATGGTGGACATACCAGATAGACTAGTAGTAAACTTAGAAATAACTTCTCGTCCCATTCTGAAATTATGAAATCATACACGTAATATGAAATAATTATATATGTTGCTGAAATTATAAAACGTATTATGAAATATTGCCGTATGTTTTCCACTGTGAGTTTCCTAATAAAAAATATTTTAAACACACGCTTTTAATGCACTAAAAAGCCACAAATAATTTTCCAAGGAGTTTATAGCTTGCAGTAAAAACATGTAACATCAAATTGACAAAAATATATTTTATCCATTAGTGTCTAATGAAGTACAAAGGATCCCTTTACACGCCCATTGAGGCATATTGGGAATATGGTGTTAGGCACATATTTTTTGACCATCGGCACACTAGGGGTGATGTGGTCAGCATCACGCCGGCCACCTTACCCTTCCCAGAGTTGCTCTGGTACCCAATTCATAAGGCTGGGTCAACCCCGGAGCCGTTTGCGGTCTAAAAAATCCCACCTCAACTGGGGATCGAACCATGGACCACCGAGCTAGGAAGCCAGTGCACTAACCACTGGGCTACCGCAGCTCCCAATGAAGTATAAAGCAGAAGTTAATTTCATGCAGCATCAGCGCCCCCATGCTTTTTGTCAATTTGATGTTACATTTTTTGACTGCAAGATATAAACTCATTGAAACATTATTTGTGGCTTTTTTGAGCATTAAAAGCCTGTGTTTAAAATTTTTTTTTTAAATTATTTATTTTCTTCTTTTCAGTGTTATTTTTTGTTGTTTTTAAATTTAAGTCAAATGTAATCGATTCGCTAATGACATCATCAGTTTGCGATAAACGTGTCCAGAGCACAGGAGGTGGATTTCATTATTCAGTATATTACACGGAAAGTTAATATTTTGTTTGTTTGATTTTGTTTATATTTTGATAAGAGTTGTAAATTACATTTTTTAAAAAATGTATTTGTCAGTTGTGTGTATGTCTCTGTGTCTATTCACGGGCATGGTGATAGTGTGTGTGTGGAAGGGGGTGGGGGGAGAAGTTTTAACATTTGTCTCAAGAGAGACAATCTTGTTGGAAAGAATATACCTAGATTATTTCCAGTTATCGCCCATTTCCGAGCTAATGCAATACAAAACAAAAAATGATTATTCATTTTAATTTTATAAAATTTACGACTGATTATTGTATTGTCATCGGGAATACACAACTGTGCCAAGTTTCAGAGCTATTGCTCATATGGAAGTGATTGAAAAATTGATTGCAAGATTTGAAGGTGACTCGAGAGTGACATACAAGGCAAGTTAAAGAAAAGCGTGTACAAAATATATTACTGAAAGAAAGTGAGCCTCAATTATAGTTCTCTAGTTCTCTCCTGTGTAGTTCCAAGAGATCTCCGAGGAGATACACCAAAACTATCATCATCATCATGATCATCATCATCAGTTTCTACTTAGCTCCGTGCGGAGCATATTGCCATCACTGCAGCTGTTGCCCTCGCACGAAATCTGCACCAAACAATCTCATGCTCTTACAATAGTGGTTTCTGTAGCCATCTGTTTTACATGATTGCCATCCCCATACACAACCTCATGTTTAGATGCCGTGTACAAGGGAGCTTTAGTCCCATGCATCCTTTATTTCATCAGAGACCCCCGGAAACTACATAGGGGCTGGAGGGAATTATAGAGCTAAAGATCTTGAGGAAATAATGGAGCTAATGCTTCCTCAGGCACGGTGCAAGAGATGATTAAAGTGACGAGTAGGGTGTATGTGGGTGGATGTAGAAGATCAGACAACACTCATACACCGCCCGTCTAGCTCACTGTCTAAGGAGTAATACACCTACTCCAACAACCATATCAATCTCCATGAATATATTATATCACTAATAAGTCACAATGGGCGCAGAGCCATTACAATCATTGGAGACATAACAAATCCCTAGTATTCTACAATCACTCTGATTCTCGGAATATCTACAGCCACAAAATAGGGTACTTCATAAATCCGCTGCACAACTCTGGCCCTCTACTCGCGCACTACTATAGAATCCACCCATCTCTTCTCTACGCTCTTCGCTGTCTCCTGTCTACTCTCTACTGACTCAACTCTCTACTGACCCAACACACTACTGACTCAACTCTCTACTGACCCAACACATAACTGACCCAACTCTCTACTGACCCAACACACATCTCTCTCTGACTGACCCCTTTCATTCGTATTCACCAAACACGTGAAAACCTTCCACACTCCACTGAGCTTCATTCACGCATGACTATAGCTAGCAGCTTGTCTTAAGCAATGCTCACAACATTGCTTGTAACTAAAATATTACAACTCAAGCATACCCAACTCACAACAACTCAAATGACTAATAAACTCCCGCTGGAGCATGGGATCATTCATACATGCATAACACCCTCAAAACACTCCGTGACAATTAACATGAGGTACTGGCAACCTCAGCTTGTAAAACTAGTTGCTGAGGAAACAACAACCTCAAGAATTCATGAATGTTTTCGTGCAGGCTTCTTGTCAGGGAGTCAGCTGTACCAAATTCCAAAAAAAAAAAAAGTAAAATAAAATGAGTCACGATAGTTCTCTCTATACAACACTAGACAATTCTTAAAATAGAACCCAAAGAAAAAGAAAAGAAAGGTCAAATAATACGTGGAAAAGAAACTTGCAGGCTTATATAAATATACCCTGCATCACTTAGTGAAAAGAAGATGCATCCAGGGTAAGGCGTGCAGGATAGCCAGATTTAGTGTTATATGCACTTCAGGGCATTAACTCTTTGACTCCGGAACAATGGTCTGACCGTTAATCAGTTCTGACGCCCGTGCTGAAATAACGGTGAGACCGTTGTTTTTAATTTATCAAGAATAAACCCCAAAATGTTCCTGTTTAATTCAGTCTATGTTATATATATATATATGTTGACTTCCATGACTATTTAAAAAATCAATTTGAATGTAGTTAAGCATTGTGTGTATGTGTTTTGATGTTATTATTACAATGTGTGTGATGATTTTTGCATGTTCACGTTGTTTCTTTGTTATTGCTACATAATACGTCACGATTTATATATACAAATTCTAAGCTAGGGATATTCTTCACAAAATGTTTCATGCACAAGGTGAAAACAATTTGGAATCAAAGAGTTAAATGATGGTCATCATGATAGTACTAGCAAGTGAGGAGTAGGATGAGGTAAAGGATTCCGGAGGCATATTGGGAATATGGTATTAGGTCCATGTTTTCTTGACCATTGGCACACTTGGATTGTTGTGGTCAACATCACGCCAGCAGCCTTGAACATACCCAGAGTTGCTCTGTTACCAAAATCATGAGGCAGTTTGTCGGCCCCGAAGCACGTTTGTGGTCTAAAAAAATCCGACCTCAACTGGGGATCGAACCAGGACCACTGAGCCTGGAAGGCAGGGCATCAACCCCTGCGCTACCGCGGGTCTACTAGCAAGTAACCACTTAAATGATGGCAAAGAATTATGGGGTCCCAAACCTTCTCATATCCTGAGGATAGCACTATTTCTCCTGTATGTAACTTTATAATGTTGCATGCCTTTAATTAATGCTTAAAGCATCATGTGGGAATGAAAGGATATAGTATGCAAGATAAATGAGAGTGGAAGGGCAGAATGTTAGACGGGCCTGCGCGCCCAATTCTTAACCCTTCGAAAATAAAGTTCGTTCGTTCGTTCGTTCGTTCGTTCGTTCGTTCGTTCGTTCGTTGCATCGAGTTTCTTACTTTTCCTTTCCTTCCACCTTCCTCTGAGTAGGTAAACCCGTCAACAGACACTTGGAAATTATAATTAACAGAAAAACACACTTATACAAACTGAAGACAGATGGTAAATGTTAACGGTAGAATCATAGCAGATACTGCCATAGGGGATTGAAGTGTTAGAGACTTCACTATACTAGGTCCCGCTTTCTTAGGTCGGATGACCAGTTCAGTTTCCTTTCTCTCTGCTTTGCTTTCTGTAACTCAACGGCAGACGGCTGAGAGGAACGATGGTAGACTGAAGGCTGTCATACTGGCAAAACACGGGGCATTTCTACTTCAAGTTGGAATTTTTATTTATTAATTTATCTTTTTTAAATGGCCTCATTCTTTGTCAGCCATTATTAATTTTGGCAACGCTTGAAACAGGGTTTGGTGTTAGGTTAAGGCTAGGTGCTCGAAACAGGGTTGGGTTTAGGCTAATGCTATCTGTAATGTAAATATAGATTGCCAGTCTGGTAATATGGGGCAACATGGGAGATCTTGTCTACTGACGTCTCCTTTTACCGCAGAATCTAA
This sequence comes from Oreohelix idahoensis, assembly GCA_024509875.1. NCBI lineage: Eukaryota > Metazoa > Mollusca > Gastropoda > Stylommatophora > Oreohelicidae > Oreohelix > Oreohelix idahoensis. The sequence goes on from JAMPIV010004194.1 coordinate 22,733, forward strand.
TACCAATTTACGTTTAAGTAGAGACTAGAGAATGATGCTCCCATGTTTTAGGGTCATAACTCGGCAGCTTTGCCGTGAGAGGCAAGCACTCTAACTGCTCAGCCATTGGATGATCGAAGGCTGATGACTGTATTTTTAAAAATAGAGCGAGGGAGAAAGAGAGAGAGAGAGAGAGAGAGAGAGAGAGAGAGAGAGAAAGAAAGAGAGAGGATAAGAGAGATACCTCTGCCGGGAATGTTCTATGAGGAACATAGTATAAACTGTACAAATTTTCTTTTGTTTAAAAAAATATATATACAAAAAACATACAAATAACTTTCTTTTTTGTATGCAGGGTTTACAGTTTAGTTAGTTGATTCTTAGCTAGTGGATTTGCATTTTGTGGATGCTGTCAAACGTATGTGAATTATTTTTGTTTGGTGATTTTGTTTTGTTTTATCTCGTGTTTGATGTTTTTTGGGGGGTTTTATTTACATACACGCAAAATTGATAATTTTGATTTGTCCTATTTACAATGATTTGACAGATGTGATCCCACTTTCACGTATTTGCAGTTATTCATATTATTTGGAATTGAAAACAATATATATCTTAATTATAACCCATCAGAGGTTGAACGGGATATTTCTCTTCATCAAATTAAAAAAAAACATATGTGAAAGAAACAACAATATAAATACTGACACTTACGCATCATCCAGTGGACCAACCACCCACTGGAACTCAGCATACTTTGCTCCATCGTACAACCTTACAATTTGAAATACCCAGTTGTTGAATTTCTGGTGCACTTCCTGTACTATTTTACCCTAAGAAAGAAGACAGTGACATAATTTATTTAAAAACAATGGTGTCACAAAGTAATATTCCTATCGTGTACCAGCAGTCAACATTCATATGCCAGGGGTTGCTGTCTAAGAAATGTGTAGGTAAAAAAATAAATAGAGAAAGTCTTCTTTTCTCTTAAAGACATTTATATCAGTTACTTCTGTATTGTTCCCCGTGTCTACCTAAGACCACTTAATGACACGGGTCTGTCTCTAGAGATGCTCAATAATAAAATTTCTGTTTGTTACAAAAAGATGTTCCGTTTTTGAGTTCAAAATCTCAATTTTCCCAAATGTCCAACTGTACTGCAGAATTGACCCAAACACCTAAATATGTGGTAGGGACTTCAAATTAACTTCTTGTGGGTACCTTTTCCTTGATTTCTGAGACACCCTACCAATACAACAGTATATATAAACTAAATGAAAAATACTAGCCCATCCAACGGCCTAAGCAAAGACAATAATGGAAAATGGCTTAGCAATATTTTACAGCAATTGAAGAGATAAATGGAATAGATTGAGGCACATATAAATAGACTGCAAGATTCCCCACACATCCAGCCAGGAGAACAGCAAGAAATAAAGAAAGCCTTAAGACTTCTAAGAGATGATAAAAGCTGCTGGCCCAAGTGGCATTCCAGCAGAGGCCACAAAGCAAACAAGGACACCTCTACATATATGCTATATAAATTACTTGACAACGTCTTGGAGAGTGGACAAATATCAGCAGAATGGAAGGATGTCTGATCCAGTTTCCACAGAGGGGAGATTTACAATATTGCACAAATTATGGAAGAATATTACTATAATTGTCATGGAAAATGTTAAACACGATCATCTTTAAAAGAGACCATTGACATGCAACGAGAAGAACGAGCAGGTTTTTTGACAACACAGATTGCCATACTGTGCAGATTTTTTGAACAACGCTGGGAAAGGAACTCGCCACTTTACATTGGATTTGTGGACAAGGAAAAGACATTTGACAGTGTATACAGATAATCACTTTAGAAGCTGAAAAAGGCATTACGAGCCCCCCCCCCCCCCCACCCCCCCCCCCCCCCCCCCCCCCCCCCCCCCCCCCCCCCCCCCGCCCCCCCCCCCCCCCCACCTTTCCCTTTAATGTTTGCAGTGATGTCGTAAATTATTTTTCTTGTTTGCCGTCTTATGGATTCATATCAATCCCCACTTTTGTTTCCTAACAGTACAAGTCCATAACCTATTATCTGAAATGTTTGGGAGAGTTGTATATTTGGGAAACGAGGATTTTTTAATTTTCATATAACACAGAAATTGCGATCAAAAAGTAGCCAAAAGCAGCCAAATCGCCCAAATTGCAATCTAAAAGTGGCTCGAAGAAACATTCGATTTTCAGAATATTTAGATTTTTGGCTGTTCGGATAAAGGGTTACGGACCACTGACACCTCCATGTCCTTAAGGTGGTTATCTAATCTCCATTACCTGTCATAGGCAGATATTAATATCTGAGGTTTGTAATTGTAGTAAAGTACTCCGTGTAACACCCCGCTCAAATTTCCCCGATTCAAAAATCTAGTAACGTAAATTCACAACCTCTAACCCACTACTACTATATTTGAAAAATTGCCAAGGGCAAGGTCAAACTTACCGCTAAAAATTGGAAAAAATAATTTGAATTTTCCACTATTACAGTTAAAAATCTATAAATAAATTCTATGTTTGACCTTGGGTCTCAAGGCCATCGTCAAATCAAACCGCTAACATTTAAAATAAAGAATTTGAATTTTCTAACGCCAAGCTTTAAAATACCACCCCTACCCCTTTCTCCAAACACACACGCACATGCTCGACCCTTCCCAATATTTATGACGAAAGCCGTAAATCTTGGCAACGAACCAACTGTTACCTCGTTTTATAGGGGAGAGAGAAGGTGGAGTACAATGGAAATCAAGCCTAACTTGTGCGTTTGAAAAGAAACTTAGATAATTTATTTCTTTATAAATAATAGGGATGTCTTGAAAGAGTAGCGCTAATATTGGTTAATATATATCATACAATTTTCCCTTATAATAAATTATCTGGCCTTAGAAAATTATTTTATTAATATTTTGGTTCAGTGAACGGAGCAAATAATTACTTAAAAATTACCCATATGAAAACGGGGACAAATAATTAAAAGAAACCTATATAGGAAGATAGAGGACAGTTGTCTGTTTAATAATCACTTTCAGTATTAAAAATCGACCCATTAATAACAACGATATTGTATAAATAAAATTGAGACAGACGAACAAACACACTTCTGAACTGCTAAATTTGATAGCCTTCTGAAAAGTTAAATTTTCTTAACGCGTTTCTGATTGGTTAATTGTAGTTTAGGATGGGGCTATAAAATTAACAATCTGTCGGCATAGTGCGCCATTTGAGAAAAAAACTAACACACAGCCAGATTGAGAGCAGATGCAAAGCATTGATGGTGAATGCCTTCGCCGTCTGGACGATAGCGGTCTGAACTTAAACCATTAACCGCCAGTCAATCTTGTGATTGTGTAATTTATTCTTTACTTGCGGTAAGATAACTACGTTTATTGATATTTCATTATCATGTACAGGCCACACAGATAGTGCGCCATAATTTTGTGTTGTTCGACATTGCCTATTGGAAGAGATTACGACAACCAAGTAGGAATGTGCCTGAAGCAGATTTATTTGGAAAGTGAAATAAAATGTGTAAAAATATTTGAGTATTGCCATAAAATATTATGACTGTAAGTCCAGAAGCTACTAGCAGTTTTCTGCAGTGCATTAGTGTTCAAATAACACACGAAAACCTACATAGGATGTTTGCACAAAGTATTTACCAGATCACAAGAAGAACATTGTATATCCCATCTGATTCTATGGAAGAAAATCAATGCTTAAGGGGTCAGTGGCGTTGCAGCCATATGGGAACAGTATGAAAACACTGGAAGAAAAAATGGTCAAACAAAAATAGGGTTTGGTACAATTGGTTGGCACGCGTAGCTGACCCTCCTTTTGAATGTATTATTGATAAAATTGTGGAATGATGTTATAGATATGATATAAAGAGGGGAACATAACCTTCTTATTTCAGGGTTGAATTGCCAAATTGAAAAGTGACATAACCCCTGGAAAGTCAGATCCTGTGGGCACAGAGAGAGCTTCTTCAATAACTGCAAGCTTCCTGCCACATCAGCATCCAGGGGGACTCTGAAATACTTGTTGTTATTGAAGATTCTCAAGCCACCACCACAGACAGGCTTTTGAGATAAGTCCATTAGAATTGGCACTTGAGGACTCATCCTTATCATTCCACAAAAATACAAGAAATTAAAGGGGGGGGGGGGGCATGATGAAACACACAAACCCTCAAATCAGTGACAAAATTCTTATCCAGTGTTAACATATTCCAGTAGGGAGTACAAAACTATTGATATTTTAGACTTATCATTTTATGGACAGGATGTCCACCCTATGTATTTAAAATTTGTAAATAAAGAAACATTTCTTTTTTGAGTTGAAAATTCCTGTTCCAGAAAATTGAGGTTCAGGAATAATAAAAATTGTAATATAATTATATAAATTTACACACAGTCTTACTTAATTCAATTATATTGAGTTACAGTTGTGTTTGTTTTATTGACACATCACTATACCTACATTACCCTAGACACGTAGCCATATAACATACCCAGAAAATATTTCCCAGAGTGAGATCTCAGAGAGGTAGCGGATAGGTACCCTGAGAATACAACATCATCAACACTTAGACTCAGGAACTTACACAGCTTGACCTCACTCTGTGTACACTTAGTTGAGTAACACCAATAACCTCTCATTTTACCACAGTAATAGAGATCCGAGTGTATGTGGGTGTTTATACTCGTAATTGTGCTGTTGCTTGTACCTCTGTAATTCAGCTCCTTGCAGTGCAAACTTTTTACAGCAGAGTTCAACACCATTAATCTTGTTTAAAAGTTTGTTTTGGTACCTTATTGATTCAGCACTTTACAGTGCACTCTTTATAGCAGAATCTTACACTATTAGTTCTGTAAAAAAAAAAGTTTGTTTTCATGTTTTAGCTCCACACAGAACTCAATCTTTACAGAAGATCTGAGTAAAATCAATTTTGTATGAAACAGTGTGTTTTTATTTCTCCAGTCCAGTTTCTGGGTAAAAAAGCACATATGTAGTACGTTTAGGAGACACAAATATACGATATACACAAAAGAAACCATACCTTGACAACTTTTATCTCAACTTTATCTGGTGCAATTATAGTAGGCACAGGGTCCCTAGGGACAAAGACGTATGCTCCCGATGGTCTGGGTGAACCCTGCTGGCCTATATAGTACGCAAAATCTTGTGATACGTTCTCCTTCACTTGACTGTCTTTGTTGTACATAGAAACTAATTTTCCAGTCTTGGTGCTAAACGTTAGTGACAGATGCTGCAAAAAAAAAAAAAAAAAAAAAAAGCGAAGTCATTTCATTCATTGCTTGTCCGCTGTGAATGGCGCAAGGAGCCACCACTATGGCAGGTTTCTCTGCAGGAAGCCTGCCCCAAGCATTCGCATGCTATTTTATTTGTGGTTCCTGTAGCTATTTGTTTTACATGATGAGGTAGCAAGCCCTATACATAACATCATCAACTTCATATTAGTCGTCTTGTATGATATACCTGAAGAAGCTGTTGTCATATTCTGTCTTTAACTCATCAGATACCACCGGGAACTACATGGTGCAATTGTAAAAATTAAATGGTGCAAAAGCTCAGTACTGAATAAAATAAAACTCCAGTAAACGAAAATATAGATGGGTAGACTCATTTGATTTCTGACTTTTCTTATCAACATTCCGAGGGGTAATAACTAAAGTTAAGACTATTATTTTACCAGTAAAAATGTGACCTTTAAATACAGATAATAAAAGACAAAGAAGAAAATATAATATTATAAAAACATCAACAGTATTTCTTAGAATCAAATTCAGCAACTGAAAATAAGACCTTACATTTCACAATTTGTTGGGGGAAACAACAAGCCACAAGCTAACGTAACATCAAGCACCGTACCATAAACTGTAGGTAATCGTTACTTTCTACAGATCTCATTTCTTGATGCCCTCCATTAATTGTGTTATTGTCGTCTTCTCATAACACAGAGTCAAACTATCCATTATATCTTCTCTGTCTTCCTTTACGTCTTGTTTCCTCTATTGTCACGGTGTTTACTTACTTTTTTAGTGGTCCTTTTCTCACCACATGTTCTGTTAAGATCAGCTGCCTTCATCTTATTGCTGTTGTTGTTTAACTTGAGCTGCTGAGCTTCTCGCTCTTTTGAGACCAATACCAAGTTGATGTTATCTATACTGTATATACAGTAGACATTCAAAAATCCGGCAACCTCCGGACCTGAGGAGTGCCGGATTTTTGAAAATGCCGGATTTTTTATGGTTATATATATATTTAACACAAAATGACTACCTGTACACTTTATCTGCGATCGACAATGCACGATGTTTACGTTTTACACCACTTCTTTTATTTGCTGAATCCATAATGGGGCTATATAGCAGCAAATAAATGATAAAATGAGAAGGAATGAGCAGGAATGCCTGTTAACACGTGCAAGCAAGACCCAACAGCTGCATCAAAACATAAACTGCTCCAGAAAACAGTGGCGCGCCAACGCGGTAAATTTAAAAATGCGCTCCGAAATCCATGCCGGAAATCTGAAGGAACCGGATTATCGATGGCCGGATTTTTGAATGTCAACTGTATAGGCTTTTCCTGTGGCTTTTCTGCCATTCTGAAACGTGTTGAATTGACGTCACGAGCTCCAGTTTCCCTAGCTTGGCTGGCATTTAAAGGACCATCACATCTGGTCCCAAGCTAGGAAGCATGTGCATTCCTCGCTATCCAAGAGGGCTCTCCAAATATGCAGAGCTAAAATACCGTGTTCTGGTTCTGGGATCTCCCACGGCATTGTCACGTCCTATACAAAGAAACTTCTCAGCTCCCCCTGCCCATCATGGCCCATAGTGAGATCCTTCTGCATGCAGCCAACTAAGTAAAACACTAAAGTTACGTCTGAGGTTCAAGTGACTCCTCCAAATCCAAACTTAGCGAGCAGTGCTCGGTTCTCAACATGTTTCACCACAGGGGGAATATTTGTGAGTGTGTGGCTGATTTCAAGAGCCAATGAGGGTTTAATTAACCTGACAGACAGAGTTTCACATCCAAATCTACATACCTTGTGCATAGCTAGCTGGTGGTCCAAATATACTTCCGTAGCATTCTTATTGCTGTAAATATATTACTCTTTTATTCATGCCCCGTCAGCTCCCAATGGAGCATGAGTCTTCAGCAAATATCTTCCAAGACATCTTGTCTTGTGCCATCTGTTAAAAATGCTTCTATTTATTTATTACCGTTCATGTCTGCCATCAGTTCACTTCTACAGGTGTTTAATGGTCTTGGCTGCCATCAGTTCACTTCTACAGGTGTACAATGGTCTTGGCTGCCATCAGTTCACTTCTACAGGTGTTTAATGGTCTTGGCTGCCATCAGTTCACTTCTACAGGTGTTTAATGGTCTTGGCTGCCATCAGTTCACTTCTACAGGTGTTTAATGGTCTTGGCTGCAATCAGTTCACTTCTACAGGTGTACAATGGTCTTGGCTGCCATCAGTTCACTTCTACAGGTGTTTAATGGTCTTGGCTGCCATCAGTTCACTTCTACAGGTGTTTAATGGTCTTGCCTCCCATCAGTTCACTTCTACAGGTGTTTAATGGTCTTGGCTGCCATCAGTTCACTTCTACAGGTGTTTAATGGTCTTGGACAGCAACGATAACTAACAAAGAATACTCGAGAAGAACTAATAAAATCAAAGAAATATAATAACCACTATCACGAAAGGACAGTTAACCTTCATTAGACACATAAGTAAAAGAGGAGAGGTCAGAAACATTGTAACTGCAGGGAAAATAAAGAGAAAGAGAAGTAGAAGAAGACAGAGAGAAAAGATAACAAACATCTTGACACTAAGGCATGGAAGAGATTGACAACAAAACTGATGGACAACCAAAAAAAATCAAGATCTGTGGAGGGTCATGGTCACTTATGCCTCACAGAAAGGCACCTGACTTCTTGATCTTTAGAAAAAGAAAGACAAATAAAGTATAATTCATCTTCAGGAAGATACTTGGAAGCTTATTAAGGATATATGAAAATTTCAGCTCGCCATAAATCTTTTAAAAATTACTGTGCTACACTAAGTGATTTTTGTTTGTTTGCTTTTATCAATTTATGATTGTATTGTATTTCTTTTTAAGTTGCATGTCTGGAAGTAAATCAGTTGGCCTTCAAATTGTAGCTTTTTGTGATCCTGTTTTTGTGTGTGTGCACATCATGTAAGATAAACTGTAGCAGAAACCACAACTGATGGAGCATGTGATTATTTTGGTGCTAGCTAGCTGCTGGGACAGCTTCATGGTCCAGAAGGAGCACAAGAGAAATACATAAAGTTAAGCCAAATGAGAGAAAATAATTAGATAACAAGAGAAATAAATGAAGTTAAGCCAAATGAGAGTTAAATAATTAGATAACAAGAGAAATAAATGAAGTTAAGCCAAATGAGAGAAAATAATTAGATAACAAGAGAAATAAATGAAGTTAAGATAAATGAGAGTAAATAATTAGATAACAAGAGAAATAAATGAAATTAAGCCAAATGAGAGAAAATAATTAGATAACAAGAGAAATAAATGAAGTTAAGCCAAATGAGAGAAAATAATTAGATAACAAGAGAAATAAATGAAGTTAAGCCAAATGAGAGAAAATAATTAGATAACAAGAGAAATAAATGAAGTTAAGCCAAAAGAGAGAAAATAATTAGATAACAAGAGAAATAAATGAAGTTAAGCCAAATGAGAGTAAATAATTAGATAACAAGAGAAATAAATGAAGTTAAGCCAAATGAGAGAAAATAATTAGATAACAAGAGAAATAAATGAAGTTAAGCCAAATGAGAGAAAATAATTAGATAACAAGAGAAATAAATGAAGTTAAGCCAAATGAGAGTAAATAATTAGATAACAAGAGAAATAAATGAAGTTAAGCCAAATGAGAGTAAATAATTAGATAACAAGAGAAATAAATGAATTTAAGCCAAATGAAAGTAAATAATTAGATAACAAGAGAAATAAATGAAGTTAAGCCAAATGAGAGTAAATAATTAGATAACAAGAGAAATAAAGGAAGTTAAGCCAAATGAGAGTAAATAATTAGATAACAAGAGAAATAAATGAAGTTGAGCCAAATGAGAGTAAATAATTAGACAACAAGAGAAATAAATGAAGTTAAGCCAAATGAGAGTAAATAATTAGACAACAAGAGAAATAAATGAAGTTAAGCCAAATGAGAGTAAATAATTAGATAACAAGAGAAATAAATGAATTTAAGCCAAATGAAAGTAAATAATTAGATAACAAGAGAAATAAATGAAGTTAAGCCAAATGAGAGTAAATAATTAGATAACAAGAGAAATAAAGGAAGTTAAGCCAAATGAGAGAAAATAATTAGATAAAAAGAGAAATAAATGAAGTTAAGCCAAATGAGAGTAAATAATTAGGTAACAAGAGAAATAAATGAAATTAAGCCAATTGAGAGTAAATAATTAGATAACAAGAGAAATAAATGAAGTTAAGCCAAATGAGAGTAAATAATTAGATAACAAGAGAAATAAATGAAGTTGAGCCAAATGAGAGTAAATAATTAGATAACAAGAGAAATAAATGAAGTTAAGCCAAATGAGAGTAAATAATTAGATAACAAGAGAAATAAATGAAGTTAAGCCAAATGAGAGTAAATAATTAGATAACAAGAGAAATAAATGAAGTTGAGCCAAATGAGAGTAAATAATTAGATAACAAGAGAAATAAATGAAGTTAAGCCAAATGAGAGAAAATAATTAGATAACAAGAGAAATAAATGAAGTTAAGCCAAATGAGAGTAAATAATTAGATAACAAGAGAAATAAATGAAGTTGAGCCAAATGGGAGTAAATAATTAGATAACAAGAGAAATAAATGAAGTTAAGCCAAATGAGAGTAAATAATTAGATAACAAGAGAAATAAATGAAGTTAAGCCAAATGAGAGTAAATAATTAGATAACAAGAGAAATAAATGAAGTTAAGCCAAATGAGAGTAAATAATTAGATAACAAGAGAAATAAATGAAGTTAAGCCAAATGAGAGAAAATAATTAGATAACAAGAGAAATAAATGAAGTTAAGCCAAATGAGAGTAAATAATTAGATAACAAGAGAAATAAATGAAGTTGAGCCAAATGAGAGTAAATAATTAGATAACCAGAGAAATAAATGATGTTAAGCCAAAGGAGAGAAAAAAAATTAGATAACAAGAGAAAACAGTTACATTGTAAAAAAACATGCACGTTGTGGGTGTGTAAATATGCCCTCACTCATGTAAGTTTGCACGTTTTGTATAAAAACCAAAAAACTGAAAGAAAAAAAAAACCCTGCAAAAAACTAACAAAACAAGAAGTGTGCATTTAAATGTTTGATCATTGTTGTGTTTGTTCTCCTTACGGAGCATAGAACCACCACTGTAGCTACTAGTCTCATTGTATGAAACCTGCACTAAGTATTCATAAGCTCTTGCAGCTGTGGCTTCTGTAGCTATTTGCTTTACATGATGAGGTGGCCATCCCCATGTACAACATGATGAGGTGGCCATCCCCATGTACAACATGATGAGGTGGTCATCCCCATGTACAACATGATGAGGTGGCCATCCCCATGTACAACATGATAAGGTGGCCATCCCCATGTACAACAGGATGAGGTGGCCATCCCCATGTACAACATGATGAGGTGGCCATCCCCATGTACAACATGATAAGTTGGCCATCCCCATGTACAACAGGATGAGGTGGCCATCCCCATGTACAACATGATGAGGTGGCCATCCCCATGTACAACATGATGAGGTGGCCATCCCCATGTACAACATACCTGATGGTTCAGTAGTCCTATTCAATCTTTGTCTTTTCAGAGGCCCCTGGGAACTACACGAGGAATTTGAATATTTGAAAGATGAATGAAAATGTAAATAACAAGAGGATATGAAAGGACAACCACTAACAAGAACACTTAAACGACTTGGTGAAAATGTGGACAAGGCAGAGTGCTGGCTGTGGAAAAACCACAATTGGATACAGAATTCCAAACAGTAAACTGGTACTTTCACAAACATCAAAAGCTGGCAGCATGGGTAAAATCTGGAGGAAAGAGCAGGTTTGGAAAGAGCAACCTAGCTGGATTGGTCAAATTGCTAGCACAGGCCAAAACACTTGTTTGATGAGGGAACCTTTCTGATGGTTAGATTATCTTCTGTTTCAATGCTCTGGATAGTTTCCTTCCAGTCCTAATTTTGCAAGGTTATAAACTTACGGATATTTTCCATGAACAAAGCTTTATTTGATAGTTAAAAAATAAAATTTCTGCAGTCTACCTCCTTCAGTTTTGATTGTATAAGATGTCATGGACATTGGTGGAAGATGAGCACTGAAAACCACTTCTGTGTCTGTGGTTGAGGATCTTTCTGGAATATTCCTGATTCCTTCTGAAACTGGAACCAGCTGTAGCAAAACAACAGAACAAATGTGAGAATAATGTGAGAATAATGTGAGAATAATGTGAGAATAATGTTGATTGTTCCTATACTTTAGACGGTTTTCTCCAGTTGCATGTGTTTTGTATTAGACCAAATAGCTATCTCTTAAAAATAATATAAAGTGAAGCAAGAATTTATCTTCCTTTGGCCAAAATAAATAGAATTAAGTAGGCTTCAAACAGCTTGACAATCTAGATTTTGCTGATGATCTTACTCTTCTGTCCTATAACTATAACCAGATACAAGACAACATGAAAATACTTGATTAGAGGTCATTGCAAGTGGGTCTGAAAATACACTAGGAAAAGACAAGAATAATTAGAATGAATGCAGGAAATGATAAAATTACACTTTATGAAATACCTCTACAAGATATAGAATCATAATATATCTCAGCAACAATATAGACAAAGTTGGAGGGACAGATAGTGATCTCAAATTAAGGATACAGAAGACATGAGGAGATTGACAATTTTATAAAAACTAAGTGCAAAACAAAACAAAACAAAAAAAATCTTCAAGTCAAATGTCAAGTATGACCTGTTGTATGGTTCTGAAGCATAGAGAACAACAACAGTGTAGTTACAGACTTGGATAAGTGGAAGCTACCATAAATAGAAGGATTGAAATGGTACAACACGGTCATAATTTAGAACTTATGAAAGATCCTACAAGTGCTAATGGAGCAAGAGATGAGAAGAAGATGCTCGGAATGGATTGAGGAAACCAGTTCATAGCATTACCAAACAATTCTTGCTCTGGAATCCCTGGAACAAGAAAAGTAGAGCATGTCATCAGTGCAGGTGTTTCCATACCTTCCTCAACATTTTCATTTCTGTCTCCAGTTCTCTTCCCCATGTGTTTAAAAAAAAAATCAAATTCTGCTTCTCTTACCCTGATAATTCCAAACTAAAGACTGACTGGTAATGCAGTCAACATGTTTTCCCAGTGTGTGTCCTATCCATCTCTAGTGTCTTCTTCGTATCCCTTATTCCACTGGTACTTGTATGGTTCTTTTCATCAGTTCCACAATAATGATCTTGCCACACCATTTCAACCCTTCTGTTCTACACAAACACTCATTTATAAAAGTCTGGAAGCAAATAGTGTTACTATCCTATACTCTTCTTTCAGCTACATCACACATAATCACCTCTCTAGCCTATCCCCTAAATGATACACACATGGAAACATAGTTTTTAATGACTTCCCTATAAACTACTTACTATCGTGGAAGCTAGCTACCTGTTTACCTACTGGTACGCTGATTTCTTTTTATGACTAAACATACCTGGGCATGGATTCCTTGACCTTCCCAATCTGTGATAGTCACATGCCCCGACTTGACAGGAAGCCTAACTGGTACATCAACAGGCCACGAAAGAGGGTTGTAGATGGTTGTGACAAACTGTGGACATAACAATAAAAATATTTATTTTCTAGACCACTTTCACTTTACCTAATGGGTTTTACTATCTGATTTCAGTTCAAGCTTCCCCTCCCACTTTTGGGTTTCATTGTTTGTCCCTTTTTCTTTTAAAATTCTGTAATTAGTTGTTGCAACCAATAACCAATTGATGGGGAAGATGTGAAGACACCATCTTAATCTGTCAAGCATCTGAAACACATTTAGAGACTGAGGTTTTTGCCTTAAACTCATTTTGTTGATTCTTAAAAATCGTATTTTAAATATTCTTTTTCCTGTTAAATATGCTTTTTTTTCTTTCAAGTGCAAATAACCAGAAATGATGGAAAAACTATGATGTGCGCTTCCTGTCACATGTGTTGGGGATGGCACTGTGTAACATATATTGAGTTTCTTCATTTAAATTCCATTCCACCTTTCACGTTCCACTTCAAACAGAAATGAAAGGTACACAGAAAACATTGGAAAACCTGAGTGGATGGCACAGGACAGGATCACTGCACATGAAATTGTCAATGGTTTAAGTTCCTTGAGGAGCCGAGGATAATAAATGAATAAAGGGTGTCAAAAAGCCATAGTTGCTAAGCTCTTACTAAGTTCTTAGTTTGATCTAAGTAATTACTATCACCTGCTGTGAGCTTTCAGAAATGTCACATGAGCTTATGTTGAGGTCATGACAAAAATGAGCGTTTAATATTGGACTACCACCACCGTTCCCCTGCTCTAGATTCCACAGCTTCTGATACGCCTTGGACATAACTGCCTGTTGGGAAATTTAGGAAAATATTAGCTCAAGTTAACAACAGTTAAAGGTCATAAGGTCATGGTAATTATTGCACAAGTGGAAGAAGACCGATATATGTATCAAAATAGCATGGATTATTGTCCATTAATATGCTACTAATGACATAAAAAGTGTAATGTTATCAGACCTAAAGGTATTTTATATTTGGACATACGCCCTAATATAACCGACTAGATTGACAAAATTTTATTTAAAAAAAAACAAACAAACATGACGTCAGGGATGTGGTTTTAGATAAGAATGTTCAGAATACCATGGACAGCTAAAACAAAACAAAAAAGTGATTACAACATTTTCAGAAAGTGGACCGTGCGCAAAAAATGTTACTCATATTAGAAGGACGTAATCTACTTACTTCTGACTTGTTATGAGAGAAAGAAAGCTGAAATAAACTGTGACAACTGGAAATTTTCAAAGAAAAAGAGGAAGAAGATAACAAAGAGAGAACAAACAGGACAGTTTAACATGGTGGCACAGAAGGAACCTCTACACCTCACGGTAGAAGAGGAACGACTAAGTAAGTAAGGCACAGAAGGAATTCAGCATTGATAAACAGCTACCAGGGACAGAAAGTTATGGTAAAACAAGATTATCTACACCATGGTACTTGATGATGATGATGGTGAGGAGGGGGAAAGGACTATATTTATAGAAGTACTATAATGCAAAAACTCGGTTAATGAGTCTGGACAGTACTACATGTCCCTCTGTTAGTGATGGAGGACATTTTACCAAAACGTTTCATGTCATTAATTGTGCCCGACTGTTACTGAAGTGATATACAAACTATTTTCTCTCTTGCAGAACAAACGTAATCACAAATTTTTGCTAAGATCAGTTAATTTAAAAAAATCGCCAGAGAGATTGCTCACTTGTACAACCTGTCTTTCACCATGAATTTCCTTTTCGCTGATTACGAAGCATGGGCACATCACTTCGGCTGATCCCTTACGTGATGCATGGACAAAAACATTCTTGTGCTCCTGCTGTGGTAGTTTCAGTAGCAATGTTTGACATGATGAGGTTGCCAGCTCTATACAGAACATGTTAGTTATCTATTGTGACATGTCTTGGGGAGCGGTAGCCATATTCTATCTTTGTCTCCAAAGAGACCCATTGGAACTATATGTGTTAAACAGAATCTATCACACTGAATCAATAAAGGGGCAGTCACAGTGGATGCCACGAGTAAGGGGCAGTCACCGTTAGTGCCAAGAGTAAGGGGTAGTCACAGCGGATGCCACGAGTAAGGGGAAGTCACCGTCAATGCCAAGAGTAAGGAGCAGTCACCGAGAGTGCCACGAGTAAGGGGCAGTCACCATGGATGCAAAGAGTAAGGGGCACTCACCGAGAGTGCCAAGAGTAAGGGGACAGTCATCGTGGATGCAAAGAACCCGTTACTTGCTCTGTTTCATTTTTACTATATAACTTTTTAAAAATTAATAAAATGCAAAATAATTCTACTTTTTATACTGCTAAAAGATGCATGACATATGTTACGTTATATTTCAAATAGTTACTGTATTTTGAAATAATTCCGAGTGAAATATGGCTTCTAGAAGTTGTAGAAATTCGGCTGATCTGTTCTGTTACGTGTGCGGATATTTTACCGATCGTGTTAACCAGAAAAACTTTACACCATTGCTAAAGAAAGCATATGAACTTTATTTCGATTCGAAAGTTGATGATGCAAATAAATCTTGGAAGCCAAATGCAGTTTGTTCGACTTGTGCAAATACATTGGCAGGTTGGTTACGAAAATCGCCGAAGCATAAGTTGATGCCTTTTGGAGTGCCAGTAATATGGCGTGAACCGACAAATCACGCTACTGATTGTTACTTCTGCTTGACAAATATCTATGGTTTCACTTTTAAAACTAGAAAGTCTGTGGTTTATCCAAATATTGAATCGGTTTCGAAACCAGTGCCTCGTGATCCAATCATGTGTCCGATCCCAGTTCCACCAGAACAATATCCGTTGGACGTGAATGAACCATCAGAAAGTGATAGTTTACCTGCTTTAGAAACTAATTCTGACTCGGATTATATACCGGTGAATGATGGTGTTCACTTAATTAACCATTCAGAACTTTCAGATCTAATACGTGATCTCGCTCTCACCAAAGGACAAGCGGAATTACTCGGCTCGCTACTCAAAGAATGGAATCTTTTAGCGCCCAATACTCCGATATCTAAATTTCGTCATAGACACAGAGAACTTGTTCAATACTTTGAGATGGATGATGACATTTGCTATTGCAAAGATGTAAAAGGTCTAATGGTGCACCTCGGTCATGAGCACATAGTCAACGAATGGCGACTTTTCATCGACTCTTCCAAGACTAGTCTAAAAGCCGTGTTATTGCATAATGGAAATTTATTTTCATCAATTCCAGTCGCCTACTCTGTTCATATGAAAGAAACTTATGACAATATGGCTATACTTTTGGCAAAAATAAAGTACAATGACTACCAATGGCGGATTTGTGGAGACCTAAAGGTCATTGCAATTCTCACGGGCATGCAGACTGGGTATACTAAATTTTGTTGCTTCCTATGTGAATGGGACAGCCGCAACAGACAGGAACATTATGCAAGAAAGGTGTGGCATATCAGGGATCGTATGCAGCTAGGGCATAAAAATGTAATACACGAGCCATTAGTTAACAAAGACAGCATCATTTTACCACCGTTACATATAAAGTTGGGGCTCATGAAGAATTTCGTAAAAGCGTTAGATAAAACGAGCAAAGCTTTCACTTATCTTCGAGAAAAGTTTCCGCAAATTAGCGATGCAAAGATAAAGGAAGGTATCTTTGTAGGACCTCAGATTAGGAAAGTTATTGCAGACAAACAATTCGAGAACTTGTTACATGGTAGTGAACTTCGCACATGGATGGCATTCAAATCGATCGTCAATAACTTTCTGGGAAATCACAAATCTGTCGACTATGTGCATATTGTTAAGCAGTGCATAGATGCATACAGAATTATGGGCTGTAACATGTCCCTCAAAATCCATTTGCTCAATTCGCATCTTGACTTTTTCCCTGACAACCTTGGCGAAGTCAGCGATGAACATGGAGAACGATTCCATCAAGATATCGCCGTAATGGAGTCACGTTATCAAGGACGGTGGAGTGTGACCATGCTTGCCGATTATTGTTGGATGCTTCATCGCGATGTACCACATGCCATTCACCGACGAAAGTCGACTGCAAAGAAATTCAAGCCTACATAACTGTTATACTTCTTGTACAAATGATGTTGTAATACTGTATGCGTTGTTAAAAAACTTCAATTGCGTATTTCTAGAGATCCCGACCTGATAGAGAAAAACGGTTGCAGATTTAAAAACAGCGCATTAAAATTGACCAGAAAAACATAGAAATGTTAGAGAAAGAAAAAAAAAAGTTTTTTTTTTGTTAGTCAGTGTTATTTATTACCCCTTGAACTCACTTTGAACCATAAGGCTCCAGCAAATCCATTCTAGGCCTTCCTATCCTGGGTCACTGGTTCAAGATCTTCTCACGTATTCTATGTTCCTTTCATTTCGCTCTATCTCCCTCAACTATGTGTTTTTCGACTTCTCTATTTCTCTTGCTATGGTGATTCCAAAGAAGAACTGACTTGGTAGTTATCTAAATTACTTGCTTCGGTGGACTTGTTCATGCTGTTGACGTTTTGATTTTTAATGATCTCGTCAACTTTATACAGAATTATAGCCTTTTAAGACATGCCTAGTGGTTTCTTCTGTGTATTTTGATTTTATTGTCATCTAATGGAGCAACACGCAATCACTGCGGTTGGCCCTTTTGTAGAGTGCCTGCAACAAAGGTTTTATGTGCTCTTGCAGCCGTGGTTCATGTAACAATTTGTTTGACATGATGAGGCCCCCATTCACAACCAGACTGTTGAGTGTCTTTTTGTTGTACGCCATAATTGTTGAAGGCGATGAAGACATAGTATGGTATCTGTGGTCTGGTTTGTGTAGGATGCAGATGTGTACATAAACAGTGAGCATTATAAACAGGGCAATCCACACAAGGACGTCACGTTAACTCACGATGTGAAAAGTCAATGATGCTTGCAACAGCTAGTGACGGTTTTTTGTATAATTTATTATAGACGCCACAATGACGAGGTGTGTAGACATAAACAAGCAGGTACACCATAGGTACGATCAAAAGATTAAATCTGGTCTCCTATTTTTGACCTCAACAAGACAGGCATGTCTTTTGAGCGTCACATTATCGTCCTCTATGTTCCTTATACAGCAAAGGTATCAAACCTAGATCCATCAATAAAGGTCAGGAAGCAAATAGTCCGTAGGACAGGCATCAATCGATGCGTGACAATATAAGTGGATCGTGAGCTGAGCAAACTTGTCATATCACAGACTTTATAATAAGGCAGGTGTAAAGTTTCCTTTCTTCTTTCCACTCTGTAAAGTGTCAGTCGGTATGCTCTGTAAGGAAGAGTGGTGTGTTGTTGAGATCAGGCATGCTCCAGTCTACCCAGCTGTAAATGGGTAACTCACCCTAGTCCTGAGTTAGGGAAGGCAAAGGCTCCAGGGGAAGCAGGCCCTAAACTTGGTCACTCCAACCGACGCAGGATGGTGTATGGATGAAGTAGAAGTGTAGAGTGTGATTACCGCGAATGGTGTACTGTTCGTGTGCTGACCAATATAACCACTCATACACTTATGTCTACAAGGCACCAATGCAGACTGCTGGAATCTTTGTTTACTCAATTTATTCAGACGTACACACTGGGACATACGAGTACATCATGGTATGTTGACATATCAATTTGTAGGTATACATAGCAGATCTGAAGTCATGACACATTCAGAAATAATGGGCAGTACATCAAAAGTTCAATGTCATGATATATTATGGCCGCATCCCCCTATCTGACTAAACGCGTCAGTGAAGGCAGATCGATAAATAACTAAAGTTACTTGACGTCCATAGTTTGTAGTATATATTATGAAACCACGAAAGAGGGGGTTTCTAGCAAGATTGAGATCTCCCTGTCACTGTCCGATATTAGGATAAATAATCTGTTCTCTTGGCAGTGATCAAAACATATGATGACCGAAATCTAACATGGCTGCCTCCCTGAGTTGTCGTTCACTCATTCATAGGAAGGAGAATATAAGCCAGAGTTAATTTATAATGGGTATATATAAATGATTTCATAAATGTTTCCATACAGCTCTACGGTGATCAGGTTAATTCACGTAGCCATAACCGCTGTAGGAAAGTCTGTCATCTTTGTCGATACAAAACACGACCCTAGCGATACGAAGCACAATGTTCCATCTAGGTCGAATCGACATGAGATCATCAAAATAGGGTCTGGCAGTACATGGAGTCCGAATTATACATTGTACCGTACCTTAGGAGAGTCTCTAACATAAACTATAGTAGAGATACCATCTCCTTTAGAAGAAAACCACTTCCTGAATTATATTTCCTTAACAATCTACCAGCCTTTTGAAAAGTGCGTACCAGCCATTATCACGGTACATCGGACTCATCACGACTTGTCAAGACAACTCATACTTCCGCTAGACCGGAATAATAAGAATCTAGTCCCGCCTACCCATCCAAAATATACAGTATAGGACTGATTCTACTTGTACTAATAATATGTAATACATATGAATTCAGGCCATAAACATAATAAGCAAATTAATATATTTTCTGGCCCTAAAAAATAAGTACAACCGTAAGAGCAATCCATGCGCCGGATCAATATCAAGAACGATTACTCCTATAATCAAAAGTGTGAATCAAACATGGATTCTCTCGCTTTTACCATAGACAGCATTTTCATACACAAATGAATGAATGTCTATATTTTTTCCATATTAAATAGCCATATCGATTTTTGTAATATGTGCGTCAAAATATGCACGCAACAGATTACCACACCCCTCGGGAAAAAAAAAATGGTACATTTTTTTTTTTTGAAATACATCTAGGAGCAACATACAATAGGCTCACAACGCACCAATAACAATGCGCAGATGATAAGCATAAGTTTTATGACCTTAGAGAAGGTACTTCTCTAAGTATAAATATTTCCAGAGAGGTGTCACCAACGCATACTACAATAATAGCAATGACACAATTTCCACCTTAGTTTATACATAAATTTCATCTAAGATATCTTAACATCATGATCATCAAAGACGAAAAACATTGAAAGATCAGCGGTGAATAAATATCAATGAACCGCTAAGTAGTGTTACAATCAATATATGATATATTACATATGTGTACACATTTCAACATAGAAACAACTGTATCAAAGTTGTATAACAGTTATGAATCATGTGGGCATCTAGACAAAATATCTGCCATCACATTTTCTGACCCACGGATAGCTCGCACCGAAAAATGAAATGGCTGTAGAGCAATCGCGTATCGCGTTGATCTCGCGCTCTTCAGATTTTTACTCTGAATAGCCGTAAGAGCTTTCTGGTCAGTTTCCACAATGAAATGCGCGCCCAGAAGAAATCTTTGCAGTTTAAGGATTGACCAAACCATAGCCAATAATTCACGGTCTAGGACCGAGTAATTCTTCTCTGCGGCATTTAATTTCCTAGAAATATACATCACAGGATGCAGAGTTCCAGAGTACTCTTGCATTAGTGCAGCTCCAATCCCGGTGGATGAAGCGTCACTACGAAGAATAAATGTCTTATCCTTAGAAGGCAATACTAGGATAGGTGAAGTAGAAAACATAGTTTTAACCTTATCCAAAGAGGATTGACATTCTTGAGTCCAATGAACTACATTAGGAGACCCTTTCTTTAGCAAGGAAGAAAGAGGTGACATAATGGAGGACAGATTCGGGATGAATCGTCCATAAAATTGTATTAGACCTAAGAGACTTCGTACTTGCTTTTTAGTCTTAGGAATAGAAATGTTAAGTATCTTACTTGTATTATGGTCTTCTGTTTTTAGGAACCCATGACCAACACGGTGTCCTAAGAAAGATATTTCGCTAAAACCAATACATGCTTTCGATGGTTTCGTTGTCAGGTTATGCTCGCGTAAGATAGACAATAGTTCATTTATACCATTATAGTGATCGTTCCAAGTATCACTGAAAAGACAGATGTCATCAAGATACGCAATGACATCTGAGCGATGAGATAGGATTCGACGCATCAGCGTACAAATGTAGCAGGGGCGTTCATAAGACCGAAAGGCATGAAATTCCATTGGAATAGACCCCTAGGCGTCGAAAAAGCAGTAAACGGTTTGGCGTGTTCGGATAGTGGAACTTGCCAATATCCCTTAGACAAATCGAATTTAGTAAAGAAGTGAGAATTCGATAGTCTCGTAAGTAGCTCTTCTAGTAAAGGCATAGGTTCAGCATCGAATTTAGTCACTTGATTCAATTTGCGATAATCCACGCAAAGACGTATGTTATTGTCTTTTTTCCGTACTATAACCATCGGCGAAGAATATGCTGATGTGGATGGTTCAATAATTTTTAACTCTATCATCTCATCTAACTCTTTCTCTACCTGTGCTTGAAAATGTATCGGGATAGGATACGGTCTGACTCTTATAGGACTATGGTCAGTAAGAATAATGTCATGTTGAATGACATCAGTTTGACCAGGAATGTCAGTAAGGACATCCTGAAATTGTTCTAACAAAGTAGAAACTTGTTTCTGCTCTCCTGGAGATAATTCTGGAGAAATTGCAACATCTTTCCATGATTCATTAGAGTGAAGAGGAATCATTGGAAAAGGTAAATTTACATCCGAGAAACTCGTTTCCTCATCCTGTATTACTGACAGAGATGAGTACTGTCCATGTTGGACTGGAAAATCGTCCGTTGCCTGGAAAACAGGTTGTAAATAATCAGGACGTTCATGGAATTCCGTGAGCATGTTGATGTGGAAGGTTTTACGCTTCCCGTCAATATCGACGATATAGTCAACATCGGAAACTTTCTATATTATATCGTACGGACCTTTCCAAGAAATGAGAAGTCTATTTTCCCTACAAGGTAGCAAGACAAATGCTTTGTCACCTGGACAAAGTTGTCGCAAACATCTCTTTTTATTGGCAAATTCCCTTGCCTTCTGTTTCGCAAATTCAGAAGAAGCAGTTGCCAATTTGCATGCTTCAATAATCTTGTGTCTAAGTGCGATGACATATTCATAAGAGGATTTTGTGTCATCGACAATATTATCAGCAGTTATAAGATCATGAAGTAAGGACATAGGACCTCGCGGTTTCGCGCCAAAGACAAGTTCAAAGGGAGAAAATCCTGTATGTTCGTTGGCGACCTCTCTATATGCAAAGAGAGCCGCGGGTAAAACCCTATCCCAATCCTGAGGATGATCTTCTGTTATCTTACCTAGTAGGTTTTTCAGAGTTCTATTCAAACGTTCCACCATCCCATTGGACATAGGATGATAAATACTACTCAGCGATCTCTCTATCTTCAGAGTCGACATTACTTGAGACATGGTATCCGATATGAGTTGGGTACCATGGTCGGATAATATTTCTGCTGGAAACCCCAGACGAGAAAATATTAACCAAAGAGCATCTGCGACATCAGCAGTAGTTATGCTCTTTAGAGGAACAGCCTCCGGCCAACGTGTGCACATATCAACACACGTCAAAATAAATTGGTGTCCTCTAGCAGACTTTATCTTAAATGGACCAATGATGTCTATCGCCATTTTTTGAAATGGCCGAATGGGAATGTCTGCAGCCTGAATAGGTGCATCATGGCGTGGACCTCTGGATTTAATCTCTTGACATACTTTACAAGATCGACAATAGATTCGTATGTCCTTCTTCACAGCAAGCCAAAAGAAAGATTGAAGAACTCTAGCTTTAGTACGGGAAAAACCCATATGTCCAGCACACTGCGAATCATGAGCGTGCTGTAAGATTTTAACTCTCATATTTTTAGGCACAAGGATTTGAGAATGAATGGACTTAGCGGAGTCTTGTACCATACGTACAAGTACGCCATTCTTCATCGTAATCCAAGATTTACGATTTGTATCCTTATTCGGATCACCTTTTGTTGCCAGAGTAAAGAATTTCTTTAGAGTAGGATCATCTTCCTGCTGTTTGATAAAGGAATCGTGGGAAATCTCCAAGGGATCATCTTGGATCTGCGCATCATTATCTTCAGAATGTGAAGATTGTGGCATATTAAGAGCTTGAGCCCTAGTGATTACTGCATTAGCAGATTGCATATTAACATTTTCCCAATTAGAAATTTGCTGTGGAGTGCATTCTTTCACTCCATGAATGCGACCGATGATAAGATCAGCGATCGGATTCGGCAAGAGACATGCTTGCACCTCTCCTGTAAAGAAAGGCGTAGCAATATTGATAATGGCAGTGGAGTACTTCTCCAATGTGCCACCAAATGTTACACATTTGACTATATTGCCTGTAGCTCGAGAAGGATTTACGAGTGATTGCCTCACTCCAATGGTAGTGCACCCCGAATCGAAAAGAATTGATACCGGAGTACCATCTATTAGGCCCCTATTAAAGACAAGAGCACCCCTTCCATTATGCGCAATTGACGCATGGAGAGCGGGAAGCGGGTGACCGCAGCTTAAAGTAGACACTGTGGTTGGATCGAATAATGTTTTGCATTGCGAACACTCAGATGCTCTAGCAAAATCGAAAGCGGAATTTGCTACACTGTTGGAGTCTTTTTTATCATTATTCTGATTATCGGTGTCGTGGAACTCCTGTTGCGCAGAGTTAGCCTGGTAATAAGATTTACCATGTCTTTTGTGTTGTGATCTACCTCGGTTATAATTGTCTCTATAATTATTATTGCCTCTGTTATAACCCCTATTTGGGTTTGAATCATAATATTCATGATCATAATCATCATGCTCATTATATATTGAGTATCCCTGTAATATTGTTTCTTTTGTCTCCATGAAGCACTTGGGTAGTTCCTATAGCTACTCCCTTTTCGAGAATTTCTAACATTATGGGCACCCCTCGCGTGTCGAGGACTATCAGCTCGATTCCAGTTCTTCGAAGAAGAACCCTGATTTGAGTGGTTATCTTGGTTTTGATACTTATTCCAATTAACCTTTTTATCAAATTTATTTTTAGCTCCTTGGAATTTGTGTGAGTAATTCTGATTATATTCTGTTGCCGAAGCAACTGGCATACTCTCTTTAATGTTAGAGTTACTAAGAATCATGTCAGGGTGTGCCGTGGCATACTGGTCACAATATTCTTCCATTTGCTTTATTGTACCAGGTTTACGCTCATGTAAGAACTCTAGGAATGATTTATTTACAGAAGACATAACCTTGTCTCTTAGCAATAAATCCGTAAGACCATCAAATGTTTTCTCTGTTTTGGATAATTCAATCCATCGTGAAAGTGTAATTCGTGCTTTTGAGATGAAATCTGAGAATTCTACACCTACCTCAGGTCTCATTGTTTTAAACAAAAGACGGTAACCTTCCTCAGACAGCTGATATCTCTTTATCAAAGCTGCCCTAACAGCATCATAATTATCTTTGTCGGCCTCTTCAACAAAATATAACTTACTTAGGGACTCCCCTTTTAGATTTTCAGACAACTGATTCACATACTGTGATTTGTCAACATTATGAGATCGACAAGCCCGTTCAAATCTAGAAAGCCAAAATGTTATGTCATCACTGGTAGGGTTAAACGCTGGTACCTTGACCTTGTACACAAAGGGTTTACCATTACTACCAGATGCCTGATTCACATTACTCATACATGTCAATTTTAATTTCTCTAATTCAAACTCATGTTCTCTTATTGCTTTTCTCTCTTCAGCTTCTCTATCTAATCTTTTCTGTTCTGCAGCAGCAGCAGCTTCTAATTTTTTCTGTTCTGCAGCAGCAGCAACTTCTAATTTTTTCTGTTCTGCAGCAGCAGCAACTTCTAATTTTTTCTGTTCTGCAGCAACTTCTAATTTTTTCTGTTCTGCAGCAGCAGCAACTTCTAATTTTTTCTGCTCTGCAGCAACTTCTAATTTTTTCTGTTCTGCAGCAACTTCTAATTTTTTCTGCTCTGCATCAGCTTCTAATTTCTTCTGTTCTGCCTCAAATCTCCTTTCCTCCACTTGCATCTGCAATTTCTTTAGTTCAGCAGCAGTATCAGCTTCTTTTTCTAATCTTTTTTCTTCAGCCAGAGCTTTTTTTTCTTCAGCAGCAGCTTCTCTTTCTAATCTTTTTTCTTCAGCCAGAGCTTTTTTTTCTTCTATTTGAAGTTTTCTGTCCTCAGCCGCAGCTTTTTTTTCCTCAGCAGCAGCTTTTCTTTCTTCAACAGCAGCAGGAATTTTTTTCTCTTCTGCAGCTAATGCTTTGTCATATTGAGCAACAGCCCATTGTTCTAAGTCTTTTCCAGTCTTATCAAGAGATTTTCCTTGTGCAATGAAATAATCTAATGTAGACATATTGTCTTCTTAAATCAGAAACCTGAAAAAGTAAATAAATTACCCTCTTTCACGTTAATGAGAGACAAGTCTATACCATAGACTTAGTCTTAGTCCAAACTTGTATGGTTTATAATAACCAATGATAACTTGAGTACCTATGGACACAATAACTGTATCCCAAATACTGTGGGAGACAAGCCTTACAAAGGTCTTGTATATCTCAATGAAATCAAAGATCACTTGGGTACCTGTGGAAAAAATATTTCCCTTTACCAATCACTTTGGGAGACAAGCCTTACAAAGGTCTTGTACATTTTGTTTTATAATAATAACAATCATAAAGTACTGATCTGTACTATACTATCAGTGTATACCACTATACGTCATATGTCAACTAAAGACATTACAAAGGACAAACAAGAAAAGACAATATGAACACATTTGCAGAGATCAAATTAAATTAAATAGGAGAAATGAAAAAAATGATCACAGAAACCGTGATGATAACTGCAATAATAAAATGACAAGACAAATAACGCCACAGTGTATAAACATAAGGGTGTAAAAAACTGAAATGAAAGGAAAGATGAGACCTACAATTATACAAACAAATCAAACAAAACTAAGGAACACAAAATTATTACCAAAAACAACGAAGAAAAGAACACCTCATCACAACTAACAGAAATAGCAGCAAATTGTTGCTAACAAATTTCCAATTAAGAAAATGTGTACCTATAGAATACTAGTCCAGACCAATGTCACTCGGCATACCTTGTACTAGTCACACAGAACATAAACTAATTTAATACATAACAAATAACATGTAAGCATAAATAGCATATAGCATACAATATAATTTATGTCATGAATGGAATGTGTTGCAGGTATAGTGTTGTAAAGCAGGCACAGTTTATTTTAATACTAATAACTTGCAACTTTATTCAGTAATAGATTTAATTTTAAACTATTACACTGTCAATTTTTCTCTGTTGAGCATATGAAGATCCAACGATGAACTATGCACTTTATGTTCAACAACACTGTGATTCTTCTGTACGTTGAGAAATGTCAACAATACTGCTCCAGATATTTTCTACACTTGATACTACTGTCCTGTGTAATACTGTCTGTACAGCGAAAAAAACTGTCAACAAGCGCTGACCTAGATACAGCATCCTATCGGTAATACAGGTCAAGCTGACATCGACTGTATAGCTGTCCTACTGGTGTTGATGTGTTCAAACAAATGTTCTTTCAGCTGTAAACTGTGATTCTCAACACAAAACTGCGTAAGCTGGACCCAGGAATCTGGCTCGCCACTGTAAAGTTTCCTTTCTTCTTTCCACTCTGTAAAGTGTCAGTTGGTATGCTCTGTAAGGAAGAGTGGTGTGTTGTTGAGATCAGGCATGCTCCAGTCTACCCAGCTGTAAATGGGTAACTCACCCTAGTCCTGAGTTAGGGAAGGCAAAGGCTCCAGGGGAAGCAGGCCCTAAACTTGGTCACTCCAACCGACGCAGGATGGTGTATGGATGAAGTAGAAGTGTAGAGTGTGATTACCGCGAATGGTGTACTGTTCGTGTGCTGACCAATATAACCACTCATACACTTATGTCTACAAGGCACCAATGCAGACTGCTGGAATCTTTGTTTACTCAATTTATTCAGACGTACACACTGGGACATACGAGTACATCATGGTATGTTGACATATCAATTTGTAGGTATACATAGCAGATCTGAAGTCATGACACATTCAGAAATAATGGGCAGTACATCAAAAGTTCAATGTCATGATATATTATGGCCGCATCCCCCTATCTGACTAAACGCGTCAGTGAAGGCAGATCGATAAATAACTAAAGTTACTTGACGTCCATAGTTTGTAGTATATATTATGAAACCACGAAAGAGGGGGTTTCTAGCAAGATTGAGATCTCCCTGTCACTGTCCGATATTAGGATAAATAATCTGTTCTCTTGGCAGTGATCAAAACATATGATGACCGAAATCTAACATGGCTGCCTCCCTGAGTTGTCGTTCACTCATTCATAGGAAGGAGAATATAAGCCAGAGTTAATTTATAATGGGTATATAAATGATTTCATAAATGTTTCCATACAGCTCTACGGTGATCAGGTTAATTCACGTAGCCATAACCGCTGTAGGAAAGTCTGTCATCTTTGTCGATACAAAACACGACCCTAGCGATACGAAGCACAATGTTCCATCTAGGTCGAATCGACATGAGATCATCAAAATAGGGTCTGGCAGTACATGGAGTCCGAATTATACATTGTACCGTACCTTAGGAGAGTCTCTAACATAAACTATAGTAGAGATACCATCTCCTTTAGAAGAAAACCACTTCCTGAATTATATTTCCTTAACAATCTACCAGCCTTTTGAAAAGTGCGTACCAGCCATTATCACGGTACATCGGACTCATCACGACTTGTCAAGACAACTCATACTTCCGCTAGACCGGAATAATAAGAATCTAGTCCCGCCTACCCATCCAAAATATACAATATAGGACTGATTCTACTTGTACTAATAATATTAATACATATGAATTCAGGCCATAAACATAATAAGCAAATTAATATATTTTCTGGCCCTAAAAAATAAGTACAACCGTAAGAGCAATCCATGCGCCGGATCAATATCAAGAACGATTACTCCTATAATCAAAAGTGTGAATCAAACATGGATTCTCTCGCTTTTACCATAGACAGCATTTTCATACACAAATGAATGAATGTCTATATTTTTTCCATATTAAATAGCCATATCGATTTTTGTAATATGTGCGTCAAAATATGCACGCAACAGCAGGCTAAGCAAAAGTCAACATCACAAGATGGCGATAAAGTTACTCAGTAAGAAAGATTCAGTTACCTGTTCATCAGGAATTAAATCACATAAATCACGTATGCCTCCAGGCATTTGGAATAATATAGAGATATATCATTAAAAAAAAGGAACAACAATGATGAGGACTCCTTCCTGAATCAACTAAGCGAAGACTAGCACATCGCTATGTCTCGCCTTACCAGCATCTCTGCTCAGACTGACCTGGGCGTAAATCATTTAAACAATGCCACAAACAGAGACATGCGCAGAACACGCGAATCGAATACAACTCAGCTAAACTTACGAAACGAAGAATGTTCTACGATGTTCGACTAAAGACTCGAACCTTAAAAGGAAATGAATCTTGAAACATTGGGATTGCCAACTGTTTTCAAAGAACTGGCGATCTGAGCGCTCCTTATATGGACATGACTCAAAATCGTTCACACAACTATCAACAACCCTAGCTATCAAGATAAGACAACTTCTTGACGACAGCTATCAAGATTAGACGACTGTAGAAATAGAAGTGACTACAATTCCATGAGTTACTTCCCATGCATTAAAAAATTAACTATAGTCAAAATGCATGGTCAGAATAAGTTGCGACAAGTTTAGCACAACATTACCGCCACCTCCCGATAAAAAAAAATGTGCAACATTTTTTTTTTAAATATCCCAGAGTAAAACCAAAAGCGGTTTAACAACGCACGAATTATG
Organism: Oreohelix idahoensis; assembly: GCA_024509875.1. Classification (NCBI taxonomy): domain Eukaryota; kingdom Metazoa; phylum Mollusca; class Gastropoda; order Stylommatophora; family Oreohelicidae; genus Oreohelix; species Oreohelix idahoensis. The sequence goes on from JAMPIV010004194.1 coordinate 51,519, forward strand.
CGGGGATAACTAATTGCACTGCCTAATATGAGGCTACATTGACACATAAAGTGTCTGGTGAGAATATTTCTCAACAGATAAAAAATCTGATTCAAAAAATTATATCGGGGAGGTGCCACCAACACATACTACGCTTGCATGAAAATACAATATAAATATGCAAGTTCATATCATTATAATCAAATAGCAGTGTCATACTCTAATACCGCTTAGAATGGATGTATACATCTGATATAAAATGTTAAATAGTACATTATCTAAATGTTTAATTAATACCATTACATAATGAAATTAAACATAAATGACGATCCAGGACACATCTCCTGTCGTTCCAAGGAAAGTGTACACTGTGGAACTCTCCATGTTTGACAACAGAAAGGTAGCTTCTCTGATCAACAATAACATGCTGAGAAAAAACAACCAATATAATTCTATTTAATAGCCATTATGTTTCATACTATACAATACATTATTATTAACAATTGTGACCGAGTGAACTTTCGGCCCTTATATTAACTACTCAGTCTTCTTCTTATATTAAAGATGGGAACAGAAGAAGATGATAACAAAGCACAATAGTATGTGTTCACCTAAAGTGAGGACAGATGTGCTAATGTATTGTAGTAATATAGGTGTGTTATGGCTCTGTCATATATCTAGAAATAGAACAGAAGTATTAGTTGGAATCATGTGGGCATCTAGACAGAATGTCAGCCATCACATTATCCGACCCACGGATAGCTCGTACCGTGAAGTGAAAAGGTTGAAGAGCAATAGCATATCGAGTGGATCTCGAACTCTTCAAGTTCTTAGTCTGAATAGCTGTAAGAGCTTTCTGATCAGTTTCTAGAATGAAATGTGCGCCCAGGAGGAATCTTTGTAGTTTGAGAATAGACCAAACCATAGCCAACAATTCACGGTCTAAAACCGAGTAGTTCCTCTCTGCCGCATTTAGTTTTCTAGAAATGTACATGACAGGATGCAGAGTTTCAGCATATTCCTGCATAAGTGCTGCTCCGATCCCAGTGGATGAAGCATCACTTCGAAGAACAAAAGTTCTATCAAGAGTAGGTAATCTTAGGATGGGAGGAGAAGAAAATATACTTTTAATCTGGTCTAAAAAAGATTGACATTCCTGAGACCAACGAATCAGATTAGGCGACCCTTTCTTCAACAACGTTGACAGAGGTGCCATTATCGAAGATAGATTCGGAATAAATCTCCCATAGAATTGAATTAACCCCAAGAGACTCCGGACTTGTTTCTTCGTCTTAGGTACAGAGATGTTCAATATTTTTGAAGTATTGTGGTCTTCTGTCTTCAAGAGACCATGACCAACACGATGACCCAAGAAAGAAATTTCACCAAAACCAATATAAGCTTTAGAAGGTTTTGCTGTCAGATTATACTCACGTAGAGTAGACAGTAGGTCATATAAACCCAGATAGTGATCTTCCCAAGAATCACTGAAGAGACAGATATCATCTAAGTATGCGATGACATCTGAACGATGAGAAAGAATTCGACGCATCATGCGAACGAAAGTAGCAGGGGCGTTCATAAGACCGAAGGGCATTACATTCCATTGAAATAAACCCCTAGGTGTAGAGAAAGCAGTCAGAGGTTTGGCATGATCTGCTAAAGGCACTTGCCAATAACCTTTTGACAAGTCAAGTTTAGTGAAGAATCTAGAATTAGAAAGTCTAATAAGTAGATCTTCTAGTAAAGGCATAGGTTCAGCATCGAACTTTGTGACTTGATTTAATTTGCGATAATCAACGCAAATTCGTATGTTCTTATCTTTCTTCCGAACAATAACCATGGAAGAAGAATATGGAGAAGTCGATGGTTCATTTATGTTTAATTGGATCATTTCATCCAATTCCTTTTCCACTTGTGACTGAAAGTGTATAGGGATAGGATACGGCCTAACCCTAATAGGATTATTGTCGGTAAGAATTATGTCATGTTCTATGACCTGCGTGTGACCAGGGATGTCGGTTAGAACATCCTTAAATGTCTGTAACATCGACGAGACTTGACGATGTTCATCAACAGAAAGATTAGGAGAAATGGAGACATCTTTCCAAGATTCCATAGAATGTAGTGGAACCACTGGAAGAGGAAGATCGACATCAGAAAAACAAGAACAGATTCCTCATCCTGTATGACAGACAGGGATGAGTAATGACCATGAGGTACAGAAGATTCGTCCGTTGCCTGAAAAATAGGCAGCAAATAGTCTGGACGCTCATGAAATTCCGTCAGCATGTTGATATGGAAAGTCTTATGCTTTCCATCTATATCGACCACATAGTCAACATCGGAAATTCGTGAGACTATTGCATATGGACCTTTCCATGCAATCAGAAGTCTATTTTCCCTACTGGGGAGTAGGACGAATGCTTTGTCACCTGGACAAAGTTGTCGTAGACATCTGTTCTTGTTAGCAAACTGCCTTGCTTTTTCTTTAGCAATTTCTGACGAAGCAGTCGCTAGTTTGCATGCCTCAATGATCTTTTGCCTAAGAGCAATGACATACTCATATGAAGATTGAGTGTCATCACTAATATCATCGGCAGTGATGAGATCGTGTAATAAAGACATAGGGCCGCGCGGACGCGCGCCAAAGACAAGTTCAAAGGGAGAAAATCCTGTGTGCTCGTTTGGGACCTCTCTATAGGCAAAGAGAGCCGCGGGTAAAACCCTGTCCCAATCTTGAGGATGATCTTCAGTTATCTTACCAAGCAAAGTCTTGAGCGTTCTATTCAGACGCTCAACTAACCCGTTAGACATAGGATGATAGATGCTACTGAGAGATCTTTTAATGTGTAAGGTAGACATTACTTGAGACATAGTATCAGATATGAGTTGAGTGCCATGGTCTGACAGTATTTCTCTGGGGAACCCCAAGCGAGAAAATATCAACCAAAGAGCATCTGCGATATCTGTAGTAGATATGCTCTTTAGAGGGATAGCCTCTGGCCAACGTGTGCACATATCGACACATGTAAGGATAAACTGATGTCCTCTGGCCGACTTTATCTTAAAAGGGCCAATAATATCTATGGCCATTTTCTGAAATGGCCGAATAGGGATGTCAGCAGCCTGGATAGGCGCAGCATGTCGTGGTCCTCTAGATTTGACCTCCTGACATACCTGACATGATCGGCAGTAGGTACGAATGTCCTTGTTGACAAAAGACCAAAAGAAAGCCGCAAGGACTCTCGACTTTGTACGGGAAAACCCCATATGTCCGGCACATTGCGAGTCATGAGCATGTTGCAATATTTGCACTCTCATACTCTTGGGAACAAGAATTTGCGAATGTGCTGACGTAGCCGAGTCTTGTACCATACGTACAAGTACGCCGTTTTTCATTTCTATCTAAGATTTTCTTTGTGTATCCTTATTTGGATCACCTTTCTTCGCAAGAATGAAGAATGTTTTTAGCGTAGGATCTTCTTCTTGTAATTTTATGAACGAGTCACCACAAATAACCAAGGTACTATCTTGGCTATGAACTTCATTATCATTATCCAACGAAGTTTGTGGTGTTTGTAGAGCTTGTGCTCTTGTAACCACTGCATTGGTAGCTTGCATATTATCATCTTCCCAAGCAGCAATCTGCTGTGGGGTACATTCCCTAACTCCATGGATACGACCAATAGTAAGGTCCGCAATAGGATTAGGTAAGAGACAGGCATGCACATCTCCCGTAAAGAAAGGAGTGGCAATGTGAATTACAGCAGTAGGATATTTCTCTAGAGTGCCGCCAAATGTGACACATTTGATAACCCTTCCTGTCGCACAGGATGGATCTACAAGCGATTGTCTAACACCAAAAGTGGTGCATCCGGAATCGAAAAGTAGTGAGACCGGAGTATTATTAACAAGACCCTTATGTAGGATTAGAGAACCTCTCCCGTCATGTGCAACCGAAGCAGGAAGAGCGGGGAGAGGGTGACCACAACTCAAAGTCGATATTGTAGTTGGTTCGAACAAAGTACTGCATTGGGGGCACTTGTTTGCTCTCCCAAAGTCAAAAGAAGAACAAGTGACAGCGTCAGAGTTTTTATTATCAGAAACCTGATTACAGGCTCCCTGAGATTCTTGTTGAACCGAGTTAGCCTGCTGATATCTCTTTTTGTTTTGTATTGAGATCTACCGCGACTACTATTACCTCCGAAGTTATCACTGTTGTTATTATCTCTGTAGTTATTATTGTCTTTATTATAACTGTTATCCTGTTTCGAATTACAGTTTCCATGATTATTATCATGTCCACATTGATGTGAACATCTATTTGTTTGGTTTTGAGGTCTACGCGAGGAAAAGCCTCTGTTACCATATCCTCTTCTGAAATGCCTAAAATTATTAGGTTGGAAGTAACGAGGACTGTCAGCTCGTCTCCAATTCTTCGACGAAGAATCACCCTGAAATTGATTTCCATAATTTTGACCGTAACTACGGTTACTTTTCCTATCAAAATTTTGTTGGAATCTATGACTAGAGTTTTGACCATAAGGTGCTGCCGAAGCAACTGGCAGACCTTCTTTTACTTTAGAGTTACCAATGGTTACGTGAGGATGAGCAGTTATATACTGGCTACAGAAATCTTCCATTTCTTTTATTGTTTTAGGTTTACGTTCATGAAGGAAAGCAAGGAAAGACTCATTGACAGAAGACATGACTTTGTCTCTAAGTATTAAGTCCATAAGTCCTTCATAAGTTTTTTTCTGTCTTAGACAGCTCCACCCAACGTAAAAAAGTAAGACGTGTCTTTGAAATGAATTCAGAGAATTGCACACCAGTTTCTGGCAACATATTTTTAAATTGAAGACGATAGCCGTCTTCGTCAAGTTGGTATTTTTCTAACAATATAGCCCTGACAACCTCATAGTTGTTCTTGTCAGGCTCATCTACCATGCTTAACATACTCAAAGCATCACCTCTAAGTATTTTGGACAAATGATAAACCTGCAGTGATTTATCTATGTTATGTACTTTACATGAAGTTTCAAATCTGTCCAGATAGAATGTTTTATCGTCGATGGAAGCATTGAATGGTGGTAGATTAAGCTTGAAAGTGCTTGCATTAGTCTTATCTGAGACCTTATTTGCATCATTAGCATTACCCATGTTCATCACCTCTAATTTCTCAACTTCCAAAGCTAAGAGTTTCTCTTCATGCTCCATTTTTGCTTTTCTCTCATCAGACTCTCTTTGTAACTTCCTTTCTTCAGCTTCCCTTTCAAGTTTTTTATTTTCAATCTCTGCTTCTCTTTGTAACTTTTTTTCTTCAGCCTCAGCTTGTTTTTCTAGTCTTTTATTTTCAGCCTCTTTTTCAAGTCTTTTATTTTCAGCCTCTATTTCATGTCTTTTATTTTCAGACTCAATCTGTAGTCTCTTCTCTTCAGCTTTTGCTTCTGCTTCTCTTTTTTGTTTTTCCATTTCCATTTGGAATCTTTTTTCATCCACCTGCATCTGCAGTTTCTTTTGTTCAGCTTCCATTGCTTTATCATATTGAGCAGTTGCAAATTCTTCTAACTTATCACCAGTCTTCCCAAGCAATTTACCCTGCTCAATAACGTGCTCAAATGTAGCCATGATGAGTAATAATATGAGTCCACAACCTGAAATAATTAATTATCTTATTTCAAATTTAATTATAACAAGTCTTAAATGAAGCACTTGTTTACTCACAACACTATATTATCATCCCAATCTCTGTGGGAAACAAGTCTTATATCGAAGAACTTGTGTATAGACCTTTTTGAAATATCATCAATCAACTCTTGATCATAGGTGCACTTCCCATTCAATAGTGCACAATACTATTCATCATTTATTAATCATCAGTGTAATAGTAATGCATAAGCATAACCTACTATTAAATGTGAATTAACTACTATAAGTGTAATCAATGACTATGTAAACACAATCACAATGTAAACAATAACAATGTAAACATTACACTGTAAACAATACAATGTAAACAATACAATGTAAACAATAACAAAGATTTAGCAACAATACAAAAACATTCGTAGAAATCAACAAAAAATAAAGCGAAAATTAAAGAAATATCACAAAAAATGTGATGATATCTACGAGAAGATAATACAAATACAAGACACCACAGTGTATAAACAAAAATGGTATATGAAACTAAACTACAGAAAAGAGTAGACTAGCAAATACAAACAAATCAAAACAGAACTAAAGAATGCAGAAAAATAACGAAAACAATACTAACACATGTCATCACAACTAACAAAAAATAGCAACAGAAGTCGCTTTGCAAATTCCAGTATCGGAAATTGCACACCCTACAGAAAACGCTCATTATAGACGACCTCTATGACGTGGTATGATCTAAGGGAGACACCGCCCAACCGAAAACCCGCAGAAACATAAACATATAAATATAAATATACAAATAACATATAAACATATAACATGTAAACAAAAGAATGAGATGAAACACAGAAGACTCAGTAGAAGTATAAGGGCACAGTTCACAAACAAACAGGCCACTTAACTTATGGGTATCCAAACGTCAGCCACAGCAGAAAAAACAGATGACAATCAGCGTCCTAAGGAATGAAGATCCAACGATGATGGTACATCTGGACTGCTCCAACTGCCATGACGATGGTACTTGAGCTTCTAAACAGTACAGGCAGTGTACAGGTAGTGTAAATAACGGCACTTGACCTTCTTATTCAACCGTAAATTGCTTGAAATCGGTACTTGGCCTTCTTGAGAAAACAACTTGTATCAACCGACACTTGACCTTCACAAACGACAGCAACTTGACACCTTGACAGCAGCGACTGGCTTCACTTGAGTTAAACAGCAACAGTCTGTGATATCCGGCAATATGTAACAACGCCGGGTACTGTCAAATTTCTTGCTTCTGGCAAAAAGATACAATTTCGACCTTTTCCGGGCAACGCCGAGTACTTTCATAATTCTGTATGTAGATGTAGAATGCTGAATGAAGCGGATAAGGGACCCCGTGTATGCTGGTACCAGACCAAACCAGCTTATGGCTACCAAATGTTGAGTGTCTTTTTGTTGTACGCCATAATTGTTGAAGGCGATGAAGACATAGTATGGTATCTGTGGTCTGGTTTGTGTAGGATGCAGATGTGTACACAAACAGTGAGCATTATAAACAGGGCAATCCACACAAGGACGTCACGTTAACTCACGATGTGAAAAGTCAATGATGCTTGCAACAGCTAGTGACGGTTTTTTGTATAATTTATTATAGACGCCACAATGACGAGGTGTGTAGACATAAACAAGCAGGTACACCATAGGTACGATCAAACAGTCATTATTACATATGTAGTCAATTCAACAGGCACAGCAGACAGCATCATAATAATGTACATCATATGCCTTTTAGGATATCGTAATCAGCTGTACATGTAGTCAGGTAGTAAACTTCCCCTTTCCATAAGAGCTAGTAGATATCAACTAGGAGATTAAATCTGGTCTCCTATTTTTGACCTCAACAAGACAGGCATGTCTTTTGAGCGTCACATTATCGTCCTCTATGTTCCTTATACAGCAAATGTATCAAACCTAGATCCATCAATAAAGGTCAGGAAGCAAATAGTCCGTAGGACAGGCATCAATCGATGCGTGACAATATAAATGGATCGTGAGCTGAGCAAACTTGTCATATCACAGACTTTATAATAAGGCAGGCTAAGCAAAAGTCAACATCACAAGATGGCGATAAAGTTACTCAGTAAGAAATATTCAGTTACCTGTTCATCAGGAATTAAATCACATAAATCACGTATGCCTCCAGGCATTTGGAATAATATAGAGATATATCATCTCAAAAAAAGGAACAACAATGATGAGGACTCCTTCCTGAATCAACTAAGCGAAGACTAGCACATCGCTATGTCTCGCCTTACCAGCATCTCTGCTCAGACTGACCTGGGCGGAAATCATTTAAACAATGCCACAAACAGAGACATGCGCAGAACACGCGAATCGAATACAACTCAGCTAAACTTACGAAACGAAGAATGTTCTACGATGTTCGACTAAAGACTCGAACCTTAAAAGGAAATGAATCTTGAAACATTGCGATTGCCAACTGTTTTCAAAGAACTGGCGATCTGAGCGCTGCATATATGGACATGACTCAAAATCGTTCACACAACTATCAACAACCCTAGCTATCAAGATAAGACACCTTCTTGACGACAGCTATCAAGATTAGACGACTGTAGAAATAGAAGTGACTACAATTCCATGAGTTACTTCCCATGCATTAAAAAATTAACTATAGTCAAAATGCATGGTCAGAATAAGTTGCGACAAGTTTAGCGCAACACAGACATTAGTCACCTCTCATGACATTAGTCACCTCTCACGACATTAGTCACCTCTCATGACATTAGTCACCTCTCGTGACATTAGTCACCTCTCATGACATTAGTCCCCTCTCATGACATTAACATTAGTCACCTCTCATGACATTAGTCCCCTCTCATGACATTAGTCACCTCTCATGACATTAGTCACCTCTCATGACATTAGTCACCTCTCATGACATTAGTCACCTCTCATGACATTAGTCCCCTCTCATGACATTAATCACCTCTCATGACATTGACATTAGTCACCTCTCATGACATTAGTCCCCTCTCATGACATTAACATTAGTCACCTCTCATGACATTAGTCCCCTCTCATGACATTGACATTAGTCACCTCTCATGACATTAGTCACCTCTCATGACATTAGTCACCTCTGATGATATTAGTCACCTATCATGATATTAGTCACCTCTCATGACATTTCCCGATTAGCAGTAGTCCTATTCTTTCTGCGTCTCCACAGCGACCCCTGGTAACTAAACAGGGCAGGGAACTGGTGGGGTACAGTCTACTATTTCTCTTTTGGTCTCCAGTGACAACAGAGCCGGATGCCTCCAACTGGCAAAAAAAAATACAAAAAACAGGAGGGAAGTTGAAAGATGTAACCAAGGTGGAATGGGTTAAATTATCTGCACATGACAACAGTAGGCTGAGACTTGGGAGTCATGACCTCGTTAGAGTGTAAAGGAGATTAAGGGGGGGGGGGGGGAAACACATGATCGACGGGGGAACTCCATTCTGATGATCAGATTACCTCTTGTTGTACCGCTGTGTATAGCTTCCTATCATATATCGTATCAGTTATATTTAACACAGAGGGCTGCATTAGATTATGGTTGCCTACGTCACAAAAAATGTGTTGCTACGACTCTGTTTCTGTGTACTATGACGTACGTATCTAAGCCCATGTTTGTCCTGTTATTTGTCCGGAAGATCACGCGGTAATGGTTATGTACCAAAACGTGGATAACGGATTAATGGTGGGGTTCATGAAAACAGTATTCATCTTACTCGGAAAAAGAAAAGGCTTACGTCACGATCGCACGCTTTTCTTCTGGGATCACGGAGCAAATACAGTGTAGAGAAAATAAGAACTAAAAAAAAAAAAAAAAAATAGAAGATAAATAAGAAAAAATTATGAGTTGTAAATGGAAAAAACTGTAGTCACTGGTAAATCTCGGTGAGAAACGTCCACTGGAACATGATGAAAAATTAAGGTTGATGTTGAAAAGAGCATGTAGCTAATAGTAAATAAGGTGATGTCGTGTCACAGTGACACTACTAGCTACATACAAGCAAGTAAGTCGCCAAAGCATGGCGGGAAATAATTATGTTGTTTTCTTCCTGCTACAAGTCCTGATGACGGCACTAATCCTCCTGTGGTCATATCACTCCTTTTTTTTTCCTTCAGAAGTAAATCAATGACACGCAAAGAGTGGCACTGAAGCATAGAAGCTTCATCTATGGTGAGCTGTGGTTATTCTCTGGTGAAATATAAATGTAAGATGAAGATACGTATTCATACTTACCCACAATGAATTGCGCGAGGAACTCTGCTTAATATAAATGGAGGAAAATTCCAGATATTGTGTTTTAAAAAAATAAGTATTTATAGTTCTAAAACAACCACTAGGAAAAAAATGGGAAAATATACGCGATACTTCAATGTCCGTGCAATTTAGTATCGATGCTGCTATGCGCGGGATTTCCGTAATTTCCCTAAAATGCACCATGAAAAGTGTTGCCAGTTGGTGTGAAGTTTTCACGTTTCACTTGTGTTACGAACATGACACTAAGATAATCAGAAGGTTTAATTACTTTCTGAAATTTGTAAACTAGATACTAAAAAATGAAGCGTCAGAATAAGACTTACACATTCCTAATATTGGTTATGCATCATGGACCATGGTGGGATGTATGAAGGATATGTGGAGTCATCTGTTAAGGAAGATTTATAATGTAATTTACATGTTGACCACGGTTAGTTCTGTTATCAGTTAATCTACGCGCTAACAATTCTGTTTGTGGCCAACATGATATGTTTATGCACTTATATGAATGGTAAATGAACGCGATGTTAGTCTGACGTCACTTAGATATGATGACGTAGATTTGGTGCTGCGATAATTTATAAGTAAATAAATTAAGGCGCTGCTGTAAAACTGGTAAGTAATATAAGTTTATAAATTAATAAAACGGTATTGAATCAGTTTTACAAATAACAGTTCACATGAGACAAGGGACGTTTCGGGTTTTACCCTTCGTCAGCCACAAACAGGTGACAAAGACAAAAATTACATATAGGTACTACAAAATTATACGATGATGAGAAATATACAACAAATGGGTGATACAAGCAGATGGAAAAAAGTAAACAACGACAGTGATGAGAGAAAAAAAGAACAATAACAATACAAGAAAACCGTAAAATCTAAAAGAAATACTGAAACAAGAAAGTAAATAATCCAACGAAACGAAAAAAAGAAGAATAAACAAAACTGTGGAACTAGTTAAAGTTAGCTTAGCTCGATTTTGCAAAGAATCCGTGGAAGGAAGCGGTAGTCTCTTGTCACAGAATTCACAAGGAAGTGACGTACGATAGCGACAAAACAAGAGATATAAAAAGATACGAAACGAACCAAAGCAAAAACACAAGAAGATAGATCATAAAGACAACGAATAAAGAATGAAAAAGAGAAAAGCTACCAGAATTTATGCAAAATGATGTTGTATATTTAAACCACCGGGAGCTAGAACGCCCATTTTAAAAATAAGGCGATTCTCCAACGAAAAGCGAGTCTTGTCATTACCAGCACATGAACGGAGGGCAGTGACATGTATATCGGAATTACCTGAATGGTCAGGCCTATTGAAACGAAGGGCCACCGGTAAATGTTTCCTCCAGATTTGCATCTGTCTCCTGATGAATTGTCTGTCCTGAGCAAAGGTCTTAAGTTTGTTCCTCTTCGTTCTAATTTTGACAAATATTCTCTGCTTCAGGATGTTCACAGCTTCCATCGCCGCATGCGTCTCAAATATTACCATCGTAATGGTAATGATTCTACCAGGGTTTCCGATACTGATGATATCTTTCGTCGTTTCGGCAAACGTAAACTAGACTGGACTCCAGCTCCAGGAGCTTCTCGTGCTCTGGATTTATATATTGCCAATACTTTACATGACATTGACCAGCTCAATCTACGCCGTCTCCGTCGATCTAACCTCACGTCTTCTGAATGGCGGGCATTGTCACGCCTTAAAAACCGTGATGATATTGTTATCAAGCCGGCAGACAAAGGTGGTGCTGTGGTTGTTTGGCGTAAGGACTTATACATTCACGAAGGAGTTACACAGCTAGGTAACACCACATTTTACTCACCTTGTTCTGGTGATGCTACAGTCCGGAATAATCTTACTGTTTATGAGACTATCCGGGGCCTTGTCCATGATGATCTTCTCCCTTCTGGTGCTTTATCTCTCCATATTTTTTATAGTAGTCTTGGTAAGCCTTCCTTCTACATGCTTCCTAAGGTGCATAAAATTGCTAACCCTGGTAGGCCTATTGTTTCAGCCTGCTCTTGTCCCACTGAACGTATTTCTGAATTCCTTGATAGTATTTTCCAGCCTTTGGTCGCCAATCTGCCTTCTTATTTGAAAGACACTACTAATGCTATCACTACCTTTGATTCTATCAAATTCACGCCTGATCGTACTTACCGTCTTTTCCCTCTAGATGTTTGTTCCCTTTATACTTCTATTCCACATGTTGATGGTCTCAAGGCACTCCAATTTTTTCTCGACCAGCGTACTGATCTTACTATAAGTACAGTTCCGCTTCTTCGCCTTGCTGAGTTGGTTCTTAATCTCAACTCTTTTGAGTTTAATGGCCAATTCTTCAACCAAATCAGTGGCGTTGCTATGGGTACTAAGATGGGCCCTAGTTACGCTTGCCTTTTTATGGGCCACTTTGAATATTTGGTCTTTCAAAATTATGATGGGCCAATACCCGAGTTTTACCGCCGCTACATTGATGATGGTATTGACATTACTGACATGTCTGAGGTAGACCTCCGTCGATTTATTGACTATGTTGGTAATTTCAATCCTGCCATCAAATTCACTTCTGAAATTTCTACGACCTCAGTGAACTTCCTTGACATCACTGTGACTATTAGCCCTATTGGTCTTAAAACGTCTGACTATTATAAGGCTACTGACGCTCATGGTTTCCTTCTTTATACTTCATCGCATCCTCTTAGCTGTAAAAATTCCATTCCCTTTTCTCAACTTCTTCGCTTGCGTCGGTTATGTCACGATGACGATGATTTTCATCAGCGAGCTCAAGAGATGCTTGAGTTCTTTCGCCGACGTCTTTATCCAGAACATGTGTTATCTGATGCCCTTAATCGTATCACACGCGTCACTCGTCAGACGGCACTCACTACTAAACCTTCTGTCCAATCTGACAGACTCAAACTGGTTCTAACTTTCCATCCTCACTGCCTGGCGGTAAAGAGAATTCTGTTTCGACATCTGCCTATTCTCAACTCTGATCCTGATACCAAAGAGTTGTTTCGTGATACACCTTTGGTAGCTTATCGTAGGGATAGGAATTTTAGGGATATTCTTGTACACAGTCGCTTGCGACATTCTAGCCCATCTTACTTTGGTACTAAACCGTGCCAACGCCGGATATGCAAGACCTGTCCGTTTGTACTCCAAACTCAGACAGTCACTTTTCCTAAAGGAAAATTTATCATTAGAGAGTCTTTTACGTGCGAATCCAGAAACCTGATTTATGCGATCATCTGCAAGAGATGTGGCATGACCTATATTGGTGAAACTGGTAGGCGTTTGGCAGACAGGTTTCGTGAGCACTTGAATGACATCTATCAGGACAAACATTTACCGGTGGCCCTTCATTTCAATAGGCCTGACCATTCAGGTAATTCCGATATACATGTCACTGCCCTCCGTTCATGTGCTGGTAATGACAAGACTCGCTTTTCGTTGGAGAATCGCCTTATGTTTAAAATGGGCGTTCTAGCTCCCGGTGGTTTAAATATACAACATCATTTTGCATAAATTCTGGTAGCTTTTCTCTTTTTCATTCTTTATTCGTTGCCTTTATGATCTATCTTCTTGTGTTTTTGCTTTGGTTCGTTTCGTATCTTTTTATATCTCTTGTTTTGTCGCTATCGTACGTCACTTCCTTGTGAATTCTGTGACAAGAGACTACCGCTTCCTTCCACGGATTCTTTGCAAAATCGAGCTAAGCTAACTTTAACTAGTTCCACAGTTTTGTTTATTCTTCTTTTTTTCGTTTCGTTGGATTATTTACTTTCTTGTTTCAGTATTTCTTTTAGATTTTACGGTTTTCTTGTATTGTTATTGTTCTTTTTTTCTCTCATCACTGTCGTTGTTTACTTTTTCCATCTGTCGTGGTTGAGTAAAGTGTAGAGTATTTGTCGAGTTGGACAATAGAAGTGAAATCGACAAGGGATAGTGGACTGGCAGAGTTATAGATTACACACACAGAAAAGTGTAAATAGGAGATGGACTTGAGACAACCTGGAAGATGATTTACCAAAAAATGATCTTTCTCTCCATGCCTCAACTCACTTTTCACTGTCTAAGCATCTCCTGCTCTCACTCTTTTCTCTTATCAAACATAGAGATTATAGTAAAGAGCTAAACAAGTTTAATTATGGATGAAAAGGGTCGGGAACAGCGCATTAATAAATGTGTAAACTTTATTAAAGAAGAAAAGCATGGAATTAATGCATATCATCATACACAGCATAAATTACATCAATAATCAAAATATTCATCAATAGTCATAAATAATCATCAATAACCACCAATAATGCAAATACACACCCGCAAACACACACACCACCAACACTCATAAAACCTGTAGAACGCGGAGAAAATAACTAAGCTGTCCGACAGAGGGTCCGTTTTCGGGGACCAAAGGCGCTAGCTCCAGAAAGTGTCTTACCGATAAATATCCTTCAAAATGACTGAAGTGAAATACCGAACTTTCCTTGTCGGGCTAAACGTTGGTGACCCCTAATTGCGCGAGGGAACACTGGAAGACGTTGTTTATCTCCTGCTGACCAAATAAACGAACTGAGCGACAGCCTGTCCGCTTTTTCGTGGGACCAAAGGTGCTAGCTCCAGAAAGTGTCTTACGGATAACTATCCTTAAAATGAATGAAGTGAAATACCCAACTTTCCTTGTAGGTGCTATACGGTGGTGACCGCTACTTGCGTGAGGGGGGCTGGAACTCTGTCCATAGATGGCTGCTCATACGTGCGAGGTTTTAAGTATCCAGAAAATACACCCGAAGAAGTCACTTGAGGACAAAGAGTCCCAGGCGCGCTTATCCGGCGCTAGGCTCTGCTTGGCTGTAAATCCTGTTTAAACTGGTTTGGCTGTGGTTTGCTGAGTGCCCCGTTTAGGCACAAACGAAGTCGGGTGATATCAGATTCTGCTATAGACGTGCAGGGCGGTTTTGATATTCTGGAAGCGGCAATGCTCTGGCTGGTAATCCAATAGGCGAGTAGGGAACTACTACTGCATTTGGTGATTCCAGATTTAGCGTTGGCTCCGTTGCACTGCGTGAGCTTAACTTGGCGTTGACAAAAAGGGGTTTTGATTCAGGAACGGGGCTGACGATTCGTTGCTAGATGTATACAGAAACCCTCTAGATCGAAGAGTATATTACTTTCTTCGCCTGACTGGAGTCTGCTCTAGCGATTCGGTCTCCCTGAAACTGAGACCCAAAAGAGACACCTTTTAACTTCAAGCAACGACAAAATCAATCTAATGTTTTATAACCTAGTCATGCTTCGCTCCTTCCCTTCTATCAATTATAGCATGTGCCCGCATAGGCTTAATATCTTTTGCACACCCAGGTAACTGTCATTAAATGTTCTGACAGCAAAATCTCCTCCTCTTCTCTCAATCTCAACATACAGGAAACCTAACCTGTAGTTACAGTTAAATGAATATGCTTATTCATCTTACAACATTAAATGAATTTACATAAACAGATTACAGCATTTGACATTACACAAATAAATCGTATGTCCCCTTGGGGAAATATATTAGCATTCCACAAAATGAGTACATAGAAAAGGCAATGTTCTTGCTATAATAATACAGTTGTGGCTAAATCATAAGATATAATTATATCTATGCCTGGTGACTGCTTTCAGTGAAAGTTATAGACTAGTGCCTAGCCACACAAGTAAGCATAAAAGGATCCTCCCTTGCCACTAGAAATATCTATCAAAAAGGAATCAGTGACTATCTCATATAATCCAGAATTATTACCTGCATCTCACTATTCAGTTTTAAGTGAACAATCCACACCTGACATTATCTTACAGAAATGACAGTTAATTTAGCCTATTCTTAACCCATGATAAGCATCTGTGGACTGATTCTACGCCTAATATCTGTTATTGTAAGTTTAACATTTAACCCATGATAAACCGTAACAGTTTTAGCACCACTTAATTAAGGCCGCAGGCAGTGTAATCTTATCACTGAACTTAATTACTAGGAGAAATCCTCAAAAATGAATTCACTTTCCTAATAGATATATATAAAAAGCTAACATGAATATAATATAATAACTATAAGATATGTCAACTCACCCCGAAAATGACTAGAACATAGGCAAACACATTCTAGTACTGTGTTAAAGTTTGCCTTATTTCATGATGGTCATCTACGGGCCAGGAATATTCACGAATATCTTTGTCCTATTAAACCCGTCTACTCTTATAGATTACAAGGACGCTCCCCCCCCCCCCCAGACACCTGGCCTGCATATTTCTTCAGAGGTATCGGCGTAATGCGTAATCAAGAGAGTAATACAAAGGTTATTCTAGAGACATCAGAAGTCAACAACCGCAAGAAAATTCTCTCAGGTAGAGAAATGCATAATATTATGAGGGCTCTTGCGTTCTTAAGGGGCAAAACCCGGAGACTAACCGCGATTGTTATCTCCCGCTGAAACAGATCAAACTCGTTACCCAAGCCTCAAAGGGTACTAGCCGCTCGTGATCAAACGTTTTAAAGCGACCAGAGAAATTCCCCTGGACGGCGATGCATAATATTATGAGAGCTCTAACTGCGTTCTGAAGGCCAAACACAGAGACTGACCGCGATTGTTATCTCCCCCTTGAATCGAAGATCAGAACCTGTTTACCGACCGCAGAGGGTACCCGCCGCTAACGAACCGTTTCTTTCAAAGAAACCGTCTTTGGCTCGTTCTAACACTTTAAGCGTAACAGACGTTCTTCTGATCCGGCCAGGTGTGCTGACGTAACATTATCGTTCGCTGACCGCTGCAGGCTCGAACGTAAACAACCTCGGGTGGGGTTTGAGAAGGAGAAAACAATTGGGCCACACAGGTAGCAAAGCAAAGAGAAACAAAATGTCCAGGAAAACAGAACATTAAAGAGTAATAACATTGAGACGAGATGGAAAAATAAATTAAGTCACTGTCTACGTGACAAGTTGCCCCCTTTTTTAAAGTGCGTGAAACATGGACTAAATGACAGTAATTTATCTTTTCCATCGACGTCCGTTACCTGTCATTGGAACATCCTATACTCATAAACCAAATACGTTTCCAATTTCTGTCTGTCTGTATGACTAGCTCCGAGTTCATTTCTTTTCTTCCCTCTGTCTAATAGACGTTCAGCGAATGGGATATTGCGAGGCCAGTCGGCACTGATGCCTTTCGTTTCCGTGTGAACCTGACCTTGCTTCTGCAATTCGCTGTGCCTGTTTATGGTCCGGAAAATTATCCGCACCTGATGTGGTTTTCGGCCCCGCCTGAACTCACTGGCCACTGCGTAGGTAATCCGCCGGTTATGTGCAGTGTAATCATTGATGGGCTCGGGCTGTTTACATTCCGTTATGGGTTTACCTGCCACGGGCGTGGACTTGAATAACCCTCTATAGCTGCAGTCTATCGGGATTTTTCGCGCGCGTGTAACCCTAGTTGGCAAATAAAGCCGTTCGTCGGCCGAAGAAATGCTAGCATTTTCTTCTGCCTCTCCACACCTACTCCCCTGTTTCGGTGGGAGCATTGATCAATCTTCAGACCTGTGCCGTCTAAAGGTGGGTCTGGAGCATTCCTTGCCTTGCAAGTCACAACTCTGGCTTGGTCAACGGAAATGATCAAGTTGCTCTGTAATGGCCTGGCGGAGGCGACTACTTTGCTGTCCATCAGTGGGGTTGAGACCACTGGAATAATGCGATTTGAATGGGAGAACTCAGCTGCCTGAAGCAGAGAGTAATCGATCGCATTCTGGGGTTCTACTAAATCATAACAGATCTCCGTAGCTTCTATCCTTGGAGAAAGATAGGTAATATCTGCGAGTTGCAGAGTTTGTTGAGTCGCTTTACCGGTACTAGCATGACGTGAGCCAAGGCTCTCAACAATGGCTCCTTGTACAGTAGTAAGGCAGCTTTTCTCACTGTCTTCTGCCCTGAGAAGTGTGAGAGACTCAAATGGAATACCAGGGAACCTTTCGCCTGGAACCCTGTGTCCACCATAAACGTCAACTTTGCCCTCCCCTGGGGAAGTTACTGGCGTCAGTTGAACTTTGTCCTGCAATGCGAGATCCACTTCCTGGTTGACAGGCCCCGCAGACTGCATGCAAAAGACTGGACGGTTTGAGATCCCGTTAGATCGCGAAGTGCCCGAGAAAAAACTCTCGGTGTGTTTTTCCAAAGTTCCTTGGAACGGTTTGGAAAGTTTACCCCTTTTAGCAGGCGACTTATTCTTGCACCTTTTCCGCTCAGGGTGATTAGAGGAGCGGCACCTCCTTTCTACGATCGTTGAGTTGGAGGGATACGCCTCTGCATATGGTTTTTCGCTGTCCGGCCGGGAATCTAGCGAAATATAACGTGATAGGGTGTGGCTCCCTTTTCTCGACGTCACGTGTCGGTTAGGTGCTGCTCGGTCTGGAGCGTGAGAGGCTCGGGGTTTGCCGCTTGCCAGACGGGAACAATCCGTCTTACAATGCTTGTTAGCACCTCTCTTACCTTTGTGCAGTTTCCATGCCTGGGAACGTTGCGTAATTTTCCCCGTGGCCTTAGGTCTGCTATCCCGACGTAAATTCTTTCCTTGTTCGGGCTTCGGATCCAAGTCCAAAGGAAAGTCAATTTTCTGGAGTTGGGGTTCGGTTTTTTCAGGCAAGATATCTTTCATGGGCGCAAGGTTTGCAGGGGCGTTGACCGTTAAGGGCACAGTAGAAGGGGAAGTAAAGTGACTACATTTAGTATATGTTTCCATCCTCCGAATTTGGCTATCCAGTTCATTCATTCTGATTTGGTGTAGCCTGCTCCTTTCTTGGCTTTCTCTGTCTCTTTCTTGGCGCTCTATTTCCAATTGCTTGTCCCGTTCTTGTCTTTGCTTTTCCCTTTGCTTCTCATCTTCTATCACTTCTTCTACATACTGTCGGGTGAATGCTTCACCCTCCCCAGTTTGTTTACAGGACCATGCCAAGATTAAACGGCTGTCAAACCAATTGTCTACCTCGTATTGATCCTGCAGGCTTACTGCAAATTCTAGAAAGGGCTGGATTTCGCTATCCTGGTACTCCATGTACTTAGCTACCTCGAAGGCAATCCTATGCACTTTATCTAGATCGGCCATTATATCAGGGTGAGCAAACACTATAGAAGAATAGAACCTAGAGATCTTAGTTACCTAGTCCACTAGGTGCTGATTAACTTAATAGTAAATAAAATCTAGGCTAGCCTGGGAACTTTAAAAACAAGAAAGTTTGTAGCTACTCTGATCGACAAGCAAAAACCCCAAAAAACTCCAAAAAATGTAAGTGATGTAAAACTTATTACTATCACTTCACCCCAGTTCTGTCAGTACTAAGCTATTGAGAGGATTGGTTACTATCATCCGAATGAACACCCTCCCTTGGTACAGATGCAAGCTAGTAACTGACTATCTGTAGCTTCTTATCTCAGATTAAAGAGCTACTCCTGAAAAAATATTAACCCTTAAAAAAAAAATTTTTCTGACTTTTATTACAATAGTCGTCAGATTTGTCAACCAAAACTTAGCAGTGATACCATCAACCTTTACCAGCTGTCTCATGTGTAGCATGAACAATAAATGTAACTTAATATTTATGATTGCTGTGGAGAAAAAAACGCTGTTCCGACTTCCACCCAAAAGAAATAGTTCGATATGTCTAGGGGGAAAGAAATTCCTATAATCTGCAGAACACTAAACTCTATAAATCAAGATAGAATCTTGTGAGAGATTCATCCTCGGATCGAGCACATATTAAATGTCGTACTAGATGGGTTCTAGAATCTCGGACGGGCTCCCATTAATTGTCGTGGTTGAGTAAAGTGTAGAGTATTTGTCGAGTTGGACAATAGTAGTGAAATCGACAAGGGATAGTGGACTGGCAGAGTTATAGATTACACACATAGAAAGGTGTAAATAGGAGATGGACTTGAGACAACCTGGAAGAAGATTTACCAAAAAATGATCTCTCTCTCCAAGCCTCAACTCACTTTTCACTGTCTAAGCATCTCCTGCTCTCACTCTTTTCTCTTATCAAACATAGAGATTATAGTAAAGAGCTAAACAAGTTTAATTATGGATGAAAAGGGTCGGGAACAGCGCATTAATAAATGTGTAAACTTTATGAAAGAAGAAAAGCATGGAATTAATGCATATCATCATACACAGCATAAATTACATCAATAATCAAAATATTCATCAATAGTCATAAATAATCATCAATACCAACAATAATGCAAATACACACCCGCAAACACACACACCACCAACACTCATAAAACCTGTAGAACGCGGAGAAAATAACTAAGCTGTCCGACAGAGGGTCCGTTTTCGGGGACCAAAGGCGCTAGCTCCAGAAAGTGTCTTACCGATAAATATCCTTCAAAATGACTGAAGTGAAATACCGAACTTTCCTTGTCGGGCTAAACGTTGGTGACCCCTAATTGCGCGAGGGAACACTGGAAGACGTTGTTTATCTCCTGCTGACCAAATAAACGAACTGAGCGACAGCCTGTCCGCTTTTTCGTGGGAACAAAGGTGCTAGCTCCAGAAAGTGTCTTACGGATAACTATCCTTCAAGATGAATGAAGTGAAATACCCAACTTTCCTTATAGGTGCTATACGGTGGTGACCGCTACTTGCGTGAGGGGGGGCTGGAACTCTGTCCATAGATGGCTGCTCATACGTGCGAGGTTTTAAGTATCCAGAAAATACACCCGAAGAAGTCACTTGAGGACAAAGAGTCCCAGGCGCGCTTATCCGGCGCTAGGCTCTGCTTGGCTGTAAATCCTGTTTAAACTGGTTTGGCTGTGGTTTGCTGAGTGCCCCGTTTAGGCACAAACGAAGTCGGGTGATATCAGATTCTGCTATAGACGTGCAGGGCGGTTTTGATATTCTGGAAGCGGCAATGCTCTGGCTGGTAATCCAATAGGCGAGTAGGGATCTACTACTGCATTTGGTGATTCCAGATTTAGCGTTGGCTCCGTTGCACTGCGTGAGCTTAACTTGGCGTTGACAAAAAGGGGTTTTGATTCAGGAACGGAGTTGACGATTCGTTGCTAGATGTATACAGAAACCCTCTAGATCAAAGAGTATATGACTTTCTTCGCCTGACTGGAGTCTGCTCTAGCGATTCGGTCTCCCTGTAACTGAGACCCAAAAGAGACACCTTTTAACTTCAAGCAACGACAAAATCAATCTAATGTTTTATAACCTAGTCATGCTCCGCTCCTTCCCTTCTATCAATTATAGCATGTGCCCGCATAGGCTTAATATCTTTTGCACACCCAGGTAACTGTCATTAAATGTTCTGACAGCAAAATCTCCTCCTCTTCTCTCAATCTCAACATACAGGAAACCTAACCTGTAGTTACAGTTAAATGAATATGCTTATTCATCTTACAACATTAAATGAATTTACATAAACAGATTACAGCATTAGACATTACACAAATAAATCGTATGTCCCCTTGGGGAAATATATTAGCATTCCACAAAATGAGTACATAGAAAAGGCAATGTTCTTGCTATAATAATACAGTTGTGGCTAAATCATAAGATATAATTATATCTATGCCTGGTGACTGCTTTCAGTGAAAGTTATAGACTAGTGCCTAGCCACACAAGTAAGCATAAAATGATCCTCCCTTGCCACTAGAAATATCTATCAAAAAGGAATCAGTGACTATCTCAGAAAATGACTAGAACATAGGCAAACACATTCTAGTACTGTGTTAAAGTTTGCCTTATCTCATGATGGTCATCTACGGGCCAGGAATATTCACGAATGTCTTTGTCCTATTAAACCCGTCTACTCTTATAGATTACAAGGACGCTCCCCCCCCCCCCAGACACCTGGCCTGCATATTTCTTCAGAGGTATCGTCGTAATGCGTAATCAAGAGAGTAATACAAAGGTTATTCTAGAGACATCAGAAGTCAACAACCGCAAGAAAATTCTCACAGGTAGAGAAATGCATAATATTATGAGGGCTCTTGCGTTCTTAAGGGGAAAAACCCGGAGACTAACCGCGATTGTTATCTCCCCCTGACACAGATCAAACTCGTTACCCAAGCCTCAAAGGGTACTAGCCGCTCGTGATCAAACGTTTTAAAGCGACCAGAGAAATTCCCCTGGACGGCGATGCATAATATTATGAGAGCTCTAACTGCGTTCTGAAGGCCAAACACAGAGACTGACCGCGATTGTTATCTCCCCCTTGAATCGAAGATCAGAACCTGTTTACCGACCGCAGAGGGTACCCGCCGCTAACGAACTGTTTCTTTCAAAGAAACCGTCTTTGGCTCGTTCTAGCACTTTAAGCGTAACAGACGTTCTTCTGATCCGGCCAGGTGTGCTGACGTAACATTATCGTTCGCTGACCGCTTGTTACAGAGTAAATATTATCAAAGGGGAGGTGATCTTGAAAATGTTAAGCAAATAGATTCGATTACGAGTTACGTTGCTTGGTTAAGCTGATGTTAAGTTAAAATTGTATTAGGGGAATTCCCTCGTGTGATCGAGAAGTTTCCAAGTGGCGAACACTGGTCAGTTCAAATCGCGGAGATGTTTTTTTTCTCTGAACTGTCTTGAGCTGTGAGTAAGCTCGTGTGACTAGCCCATGCAATTATCGAGACTGAGTTGTGTTTTTTAAACAACCGAGTCTCGTGTCTTTTTTTGGCGGGTCTAGTGTGTGAACTAATTGCATTCTGGTTTGGGTACTGACGGGAGAGGTCGGTCCTACAGTGTGTGTTTCGAGTATGCCTGCGCAGTGCAAAAGTTTGAGGCCATTATTTGTGTAGGCCTATAATTTCTGAATTTATTGGAGAATTGTGTTTGTGAGTATTTTTGATGAGGTAAGGATCCAGGACATTTGTTTGAATATATAAATGTCAAGATGAGTGAAGGCGAGATTACTGCAGATTGCCAGGGAGTGCAGTCTTGCGAGAAATTGCCGAAAGTATTCACCATTGATGTAGTTAGCACGGCGAGGATGATGTCCGTTGGCTAACCGGATCTATGATATATTTGAGGAGGCAATCGTTATCATTGAGAGGATCCACACATACATTAAAGCGCCAAGGTTGAGAGCGTCTTTGATGAGGCATATTTGAGGAATTTATTATTGTCAGCACGGCGAGGATAAACCGTTGCTGGGAAAAGGGATCCATTGTCCGTTTATTGTGATGCTGATGTTGGAAGCATCGTTGGAGAGGCCATTTATTATTTAAATTAAAGCGCCAAGGTTGAGAGCGTCTTTGGTGAAGCATATTTGAGAGGCCATCGTTATCATTGAGAGGATCCACACATACATTAAAGCGCCAAGGTTGAGAGCGTCTTTGATGAAGCATATTTGAGAGGCCATCGTTATCATTGAGAGGATCTACACATACATTAAAGCGCCAAGGTTGAGAGCGTCTTTGATGAAGCATATTTGAGGAGGAAATTATTTATTACATTAGCACGGGGATGCCGACCGTTGCTGAGAGGATCCAGTAGTAAGATTATATGGCGCTAATGATTATGAGAAGTGGAGATGTGACTGGAGTACTGTATTATTGTATTGCTATGACTTGTACTTAATTGTGACTGTGTATTCTGTGTATTTCATGAACGTGTTGTGGTGTAAATAAACGTTATTAACAGTACACCTGCCGTTACACCATTCCATGCCTCTGATGTGTGTATCTGTGGCGTGTGAATGCACCACGCACACTCACTACAACATTTAACACGGTAGGAGAACAGTAGGCGTGATTATAGTAACGCATGACCATAAATAGCCATTAAACTATTAAATGAGTAATTAACAATGGTTGACCAATAACAGACGTATCAGTAGTAACTTCAAACATAGT
Organism: Oreohelix idahoensis; assembly: GCA_024509875.1. NCBI lineage: Eukaryota > Metazoa > Mollusca > Gastropoda > Stylommatophora > Oreohelicidae > Oreohelix > Oreohelix idahoensis. Next base: position 75,376 of record JAMPIV010004194.1, read on the forward strand.
TGTATCAGTGATGGCAAAATAACTTTAGTATCAGTGGTGGTTTTCAGTTTAGAAGGAGCTTACCCCTACGCATTCGCATAAATAGCCTGGGTGGCGGAAATTTAGGTCAACAAACAGATTGAATTCACTAACAGTATCGCGTGTGTAGCAGTGGTATGTTAGTAGCACAGAACTTGATATTTTGACATTCGCGTAATATAAGAATTACTGTTCTGCTCTGTGTGGGCGTATGAACAGTGTAACCATTGAGGTAACACCCATCACCATTTATTCAATCTCTAAGATCAGTCAGTCAGTGCTAATATTATAATGATAAAGAATCAACTTCAAATCTTTACAGTGGTGGGCCAGTTTATTTAACGGAATGTAACCCACGGAGTTAGCGTGATAGGAAAGCCTTGTGTAGGCGTGGCTTATGTATCCTCACATTGCTCCATAGTCCTCGACCTAATTGGTTTACTGTGTCCAACACGGTGGAACATTATAATGGGAAGTTGACATGTTGTTGGTAGACAGTCAAGTTTAACTAAATGTGAAGTGTTTTTGAGGAGTCGTTTGCAGATTGTTTCAAGTCAACAGTTACAGAGCTTGCTGTGCAGCGTTTCCAGTATGCTGTACGTGCTGATGCTGTGTTGAGCGCATTCTACACTTTTGCAAGAACCTGAAGAGAAGAAAATCTAGTTTGTGTACCTTTCTGCGCTAGAACGGTTTTATCTGCAGAACTTTGTGATATCTGGTGTGTCGGCGGAAGGGACAGAAGTATTATTAAGATAAGTAATTTTGTTCTGTGTAGATTGTGCCACTTTTCTGCATTTCAGCAAGTCTGCCTATACTATCCATCACTTATTCTGTTGATAATTGTCATTGTGTTTCGATAATTATATCGATTGATGAAGAATATGTTGATGCATAGATAATGTATGTTATATATAGGTACTATAACAGAAGTTGGTGTACAGTAAGTAAGAAATAATTGTAATTTCTTAAAAAGATAATTGGCTTGGTGAGGTGAAAGTTTAATTAATACATATATAGTTGTCTAAGTAAGTAAGTCACTATGGACTATTATATAGATCCTGACGAAAAAAAAATACCGTGAACTATTAGGATTTGGAGACCGTGAGCTGACTGAGTCTGAAATAAATAGATTGATATATGAAAAGCTAATTCATGAAGCTGATGAGAGGTATGAGAAAAGGATGCTAGAAGAGAAGAAGCAATTGGATATAAAACAGAGTACCCTAGAGCAAAGGGAAAGTGTCATAGAATGTACTGCTGAAGTAAGTGAGTTACATGAAAAATCCTCTAAACTTACAGATGATTTAGTCAAATCAAACTCAGAACTTGCTAGTACTCAAACAGCATTGAGTGTAGCATTGTCTAAAATCAAAGAGTTAGAAACTCAGATTAAGGATAACAATAGTGAAGTTAGAAACCTAACTCAGGAACTTCAAGAAAGGAGAGAGATGTATGAGAAATTGAAAATTGAGAGTAATGAACATGAGCAAACTTATATAGAAATGCTTCATGAGGTGATGAATGATAAGATGATTCTCAGTGATCAAATTAAGGACATGAATATTGTACCCCTTAAGAAGAATGATGAGATTATGTATAATGACAATGATGATATTAAGATTCAGTCTCTACAGCTGGAGTTGACTCAGTTGAGGTCAAATAAAGAGCAGTATGAGACAGAGACATTGTTAGAATTAACGGCTGAGAGAGAGAAGGTCGCTAAGATTAAAAATTTGCTAGCAGAGGAAAGCTGCAAGGTTTTAAGAGTTGAGAGGTTAAACAATAAATTAGGTGCAGATATTTCACTTAGAGATATTCAAATTTCAGAAGCCAGAGTGAGATTGGATGGTCTACTTGACATTCTCTTAAAGAAAAAAAAGGTGGTCTTCTGTCAGTGTTGACAGTGAAAGACATAAAGCGGACTCTAAAGTGAAGATTGGTGGACAGAAATCTTTCCGAGGGAAATATAACTTTCAACGCAATGCCGATAATTCTTGCGATATTGGTTCCTGGCGGCAAGCTAGCAAAGGAAAATCTACAGTGTTAGACAGTCCTGTGGATAACAAAAGAATTAATAATAAATTTCAATTCAAGTTGTTAAAAACAAACAAGGTATTAAGTGAGAACCCTGATGGAAAAAAAGATAGAACTACTTATTCCAGGAAGGAAACATATTTTGTGAAAAACGATAAAGATATGGTTAAATCTTTCGGTCATACCCAGTCAAGTCAGTGTGACCCATTTCTAAAACACACTGCCACAAACAAGGAAAAAAATACTTTTGATAGGAGATATAACCCTGAGGTTAAAATGTACCAAGGGAGTTCTTCATATAGTAATGTTTCTTTGCCTAAAAACAAGAAACAATTTGACAGATCACAACATCGTGATTCTAAGAGTATTAGAAATTATAATGGAAATAATTATGTGAGAGTTTGTCAATTTGGTAATAAATTTGTTGATAAAAAGCCATTTCCATCTGGTAGATATTTTTATCCAGGAGAAAATGCTAATCGTAATTATGCTAACTGGGATGTGAAACAGTACAACTGTGTCAATAGAACAAATAACAATGTTCTTAACAGTAATTATAGAAATTGTAACCAGGTTAGCTGTACTCCACATGAGAGCAAGGTTGTTAAAAAGCAAAGTAATAACACTATTGATTGTCACACTAGTGGTGTCGAAAGGTCATCTCGTTCTTGTGAACGTAGTAAATTTTTTCAGGCTACAACAAGGATGAACTTTCGTTACGGTCAAGTGATCGCTAAGCCTTCTGTGATGTTTACATCGTTTAAGGAGGACTTGTTGAGGTGTGTGAAAAGGGGCCAAGACTCTACTCCACCCCAAGAAATAGGTAAATGTGGAAGTTGATTTTCCGTTTTTCCTTATTAGATCTAACAGATGATTAATAGAAATTTTCATTTGTATTGTCTCGTAGCGTGCGACGTTGTGATGAGCTGGCGCACTTGTTGACATTATTCGTGAAGAATGTGGATTATTTATCAAGCAGAACCTATTAGCGTCTCGCTATACATCTGACGAGTCACTTTTGGAGGATCAAGAATTAATGACGGATTGTCGGGATATATTTTTTTTAACAGCTGATTTATTTGTTAGAATAGTACATGTTATTGTAGTCTGTGTATAATATATCATATGATGTTCTATTAAAATATGTGTAATTTCTTTGAAACATTATGATGTTTATTTCGATGAATCATTTGATTGCTTAATATATATTTTTTGTGGAACATATATGACTGTTTCGAATGTACCAGTTCAATTTTTTATGCAATTGTATATTATTCTGTTTTGATTGTGTGTAACATATGTGTTGGTAATAATTTGTGGGTAATTTTTGATAAATGCAGTGAGCGGTGTCAAACCTGTGCTCATTTTTCTGTATATTTTTCGGGTTGTAGCTGTAATTGTTAGGATAATTATGTGGATTTATTGTTATGTTGTGTAATATGATTTTGTAGAATTATCTTGCAGTATCAGAAATAATTGTGTATTTGAATTGTTAGAAACATTGATCTTGTCAGAACATAGTACTTAGAATTTAAATAATAAGATTTTTTTAAACATTTTTGCAGCAGATTAATTTGATAAATATTTTTTGATAAAAACTTTGAAGATATTTTTATAGGATTTTTTTCATATCCTATTGTTCCATTAAATTTTAGATTTATACTAGGCTGAGTAAGATATAAATTTATAGTTAAATAACACTGAAGCTCAACGCTATTGTTAGTCAGAATTAACTTATAAATTAAATTGAACTTTTTTGTAAAATTGATAGACACATCTGATACTTTTATTTGTTAAAAAATGGACAGATTGTTGTAACATTATGTTATATTTGTATGTTGGAAAGTTGATATACAGATGACATTGTAATTTTCTTACGTTTTTTTTTTGGTGATGTTTGTTTTGAAAAAAAAAGAAAAACTTACATGTTTTGATTTAAGTGTTTGTCTAGAGATAAGATATTTTATACTTCTCTCATTTTGTTAAAAGTTAATTTCATTGTTAGTTTATTAGTTATGACTTAGAATTACTTAAATAATAATTTTATTTTTTTGATAACTTATCGTTCTAAAATATTTTGTATGGTAATTTTTTAAACAAAAATTGTTTTTTGGCATTGTAATTTATTTTTGTGTGCCCTATGATTGAAAGCGATATTACTTCTTTGGAAGTTTGTCTTATTTGATATTATGATGTATTTTTATTATTTAGCGGTTGATTGTGCGTTAGGTCAAAACTTAGTTACCGCAAATGCTATTATTTGTTTGTGTAAGGTTTATAATTTATTTTCAGTTAAGTATAACTTTTGTAATTTAGTTAAATTACTTATTAGACTTTGGTTAGTTATGAATTATTCTTTTGTGATGTTAGTATGGATATACTTTGACATTTTGTTTTGTGCCTTGTAATCATGTTTGTATTTAATTTTTTAGTAAGATATTGTTTGATCTAAACATTTATTAGTATGCATTGTAATTGACTTTCTATGCGTTCATACCTTTGCTTTCCATTCGTCTTTGTTGACTATCCTTCATTTCATTCTATCTTTTGTTGTCTTTCCGATATGTGTTCATATCTTGTTTATATTTCTGTATCACATCTTCGTTTCTCTTCGTTCTACTTGTATACTTCTTCTTCTTTCAATACTTATACTTTCATTCGTTGTATTCTTGAGTTAATTATATAACTTAGTATAATGTAACTGTATTTTGATAAATTTGTATTTATTTTTCATGAAATCGTTTTACTTATTGATTATTATGTGGTATTGTTAATTGTTTCTCATTTTCCGATTTCTTACTTTCCTTTACTACAGATCATTCTTCTGTTGTTTTATCTTGTTCTTTCTCTTTCTATTGGTTGTTACTTGTACTAAATGTACTTAGCTTAGTGTTCTATTAAGATTAATTTTGGTATGCTTGTATTATGATTGATGCTTTTGTTGTAATTTACATCGGTAACAATCATTGGGATATTTGATTGATTATGTTTGATGTTTTAGTTGTAATATTACATTTATTGCTGATATTTCGGGTGGATGTACATTTTTTGATAGGTACATTTTTTGGATAGATACATATTTTTTGGTAGCCATATAATATAACTTCATTTATTTCTAAATTTTTGGAACTTAAATTTTCAACAAAAAAATGATAAATCATTTTTTTTCCCGGGCGGTGTGGCAACTGTTACAGAGTAAATATTATCAAGGGGAGGTGATCTTGAAAATGTTAAGCAAATAGATTCGATTACGAGTTACGTTGCTTGGTTAAGCTGATGTTAAGTTAAAATTGTATTAGGGGAATTCCCTCGTGTGATCGAGAAGTTTCCAAGTGGCGAACACTGGTCAGTTCAAATCGCGGAGATGTTTTTTTTCTCTGAACTGTCTTGAGCTGTGAGTAAGCTCGTGTGACTAGCCCATGCAATTATCGAGACTGAGTTGTGTTTTTTAAACAACCGAGTCTCGTGTCTTTTTTTGGCGGGTCTAGTGTGTGAACTAATTGCATTCTGGTTTGGGTACTGACGGGAGAGGTCGGTCCTACAGTGTGTGTTTCGAGTATGCCTGCGCAGTGCAAAAGTTTGAGGCCATTATTTGTGTAGGCCTATAATTTCTGAATTTATTGGAGAATTGTGTTTGTGAGTATTTTTGATGAGGTAAGGATCCAGGACATTTGTTTGAATATATAAATGTCAAGATGAGTGAAGGCGAGATTACTGCAGATTGCCAGGGAGTGCAGTCTTGCGAGAAATTGCCGAAAGTATTCACCATTGATGTAGTTAGCACGGCGAGGATGATGTCCGTTGGCTAACCGGATCTATGATATTTGAGGAGGCAATCGTTATCATTGAGAGGATCCACACATACATTAAAGCGCCAAGGTTGAGAGCGTCTTTGATGAGGCATATTTGAGGAATTTATTATTGTCAGCACGGCGAGGATAAACCGTTGCTCGGAAAAGGGATCCATTGTCCGTTGATTGTGATGCTGATGTTGGAAGCATCGTTGAAGAGGCCATTTATTATTTAAATTAAAGCGCCAAGGTTGAGAGCGTCTTTGATGAAGCATATTTGAGAGGCCATCGTTATCATTGAGAGGATCCACACATACATTAAAGCGCCAAGGTTGAGAGCGTCTTTGATGAAGCATATTTGAGAGGCCATCGTTATCATTGAGAGGATCCACACATACATTAAAGCGCCAAGGTTGAGAGCGTCTTTGATGAAGCATATTTGAGGAGGAAATTGTTTATTACATTAGCACGGGGATGCCGACCGTTGCTGAGAGGATCCAGTAGTAAGATTATATGGCGCTAATGATTATGAGAAGTGGAGATGTGACTGGAGTACTGTATTATTGTATTGCTATGACTTGTACTTAATTGTGACTGTGTATTCTGTGTATTTCATGAACGTGTTGTGGTGTAAATAAACGTTATTAACAGTACACCTGCCGTTACACCATTCCATGCCTCTGATGTGTGTATCTGTGGCGTGTGAATGCACCACGCACACTCACTACAACATTTAACACGGTAGGAGAACAGTAGGCGTGATTATAGTAACGCATGACCATAAATAGCCATTAAACTATTAAATGAGTAAATATCAATGGTTGACCAATAACAGACGTATCAGTAGTAACTTCAAACATAGTTGTATCAGTGATGGCAAAATAACTTTAGTATCACCGCTGCAGGCTCGAACGTAAACAACCTCGGGTGGGGTTTGAGAAGGAGAAAACAATTGGGCCACACAGGTAGCAAAGCAAAGAGAAACAAAATGTCCAGGAAAACAGAACATTAAAGAGTAATAACATTGAGACGAGATGGAAAAATAAATTAAGTCACTGTCTACGTGACAAGTTGCCCCCCTTTTTTAAAGTGCGTGAAACACGGACTAAATGACAGTAATTTATCTTTTCCATCGACGTCCGTTACCTGTCATTGGAACATCCTATACTCATAAACCAAATACGTTTCCAATTTCTGTCTGTATGACTAGCTCCGAGTTCATTTCTTTTCTTCCCTCTGTCTAATAGACGTTCAGCGAATGGGATATTGCGAGGCCAGTCGGCACTGATGCCTTTCGTTTCCGTGTGAACCTGACCTTGCTTCCGCAATTCGCTGTGCCTGTTTATGGTCCGGAAAATTATCCGCACCTGATGTGGTTTTCGGCCCCGCCTGAACTCACTGGCCACTGCGTAGGTAATCCGCCTGTTATGTGCAGTGTAATCATTGATGGGCTCGGGCTGTTTACATTCCGTTATGGGTTTACCTGCCACGGGCGTGGACTTGAATAACCCTCTATAGCTGCAGTCTATCGGGATTTTTCGCGCGCGTGTAACCCTAGTTGGCAAATAAAGCCGTTCGTCGGCCGAAGAAATGCTAGCATTTTTCTTCTGCCTCTCCACACCTACTCCCCTGTTTCGGTGGGAGCATTGATCAATCTTCAGACCTGTGCCGTCTAAAGGTGGGTGTTCTGGAGGGAACGCATTCCTTGCCTTGCCAGTCACAACTCTGGCTTGGTCAACGAAAAAATGATCAAGTTGCTCTGTAATGGCCTGGCGGAGCCGACTACTTTGCTGTCCATCAGTGGGGTTGAGACCA
>JAMPIV010004195.1:0-105221 GCA_024509875.1 Oreohelix idahoensis
TGTCGTTTTTCAAATATTGTGACTGACCTGATTCGTTGTTGTTGTTGTTGTTGTTTTGATGAGTTGGTGGGTTTGAGAATCTGCATTTCAACATCTGATTATTGTTGCCTCTTTCTCTTTCCATCTTGGTCTACCCTGTTCAACCTGAAAGTTGGTTATAATTGGGGTATTTAGTGTCATTTTATTTATTAATTTTGTATCAATTTAAATAACTGTTGTCTTTTGCAAGTTGCTGAATTTTTATTTATATTAGTATTTTGTCAATTTTATTTCCACTTTTGTATGTTTACTAGATAACTAAATTGTCCTTTACACTAGTTTTAATTTGTATTAGTATATTGTTTTCTTTTTGAGTTGTTGTTCCCTTTTTTTTAATACCCCTTGTCTTTCCTTGTCCTATGAGTAGTTTATTTTTTTTTGTTAATGCTTTGTTATTCTTGCTGCTATAATATTCTATTTAGTTTGATGGTTTTCCTGGAAAGTTCTAACCTTATATTTTTTCCTTTGTTTTTATATGTATATATCTTTTTAAAGTATTGATTGGGCAACTCTGGGGGCATCTATACCTTAAAACCTTATCACTTGTTAAGTCTTCCTATATTGTTATTCTATAGTAAGTTTTTAATTCAAGCCTTTGTTGTTCATCACTTTTTTTACAGTGATCAGGTAGTGTGTCATTTTCTCATTTTCCTTCTTTTCCTGGACACTCCATAAACTATCTTGGCAGTGGTGGTTCTATCTAACCATGAAACGTATGCTTCATCCGAGTCCCGGAGAGACGCCACAAGTTTTTTTTTGTTCGATGGTATCTTTTAATTCGGTCTCTTCTCTGTGACACCTGGCATGTTCCTCATGTTGTTCTTCTCAAGTTCAACAGTTTTAAACGCGCTATTTCTGCCTTTTCTATTTTTTTTCTTTTGTATTTCTTTTCTACTTTTTCTCTTCTTTCCTTTCTATTTTTCCTTTTTCTTTTTTTTTCTTTTGCCTTTTCTACTTTTCCTTCCCATGTTTTTGTTGTATCTTCAAATTAAATTCCATAATTCATCTGCTTAAAATATCATTTATACCACAAGCTATAGAAGGTGGAAAAAAAATGAAGGAAGAGATCACGGATCCCTTGAAGGAAATCCCATTCTGTTTGTTCATATACTTTCTCTTTTTCTGACCTAAATTCATTATTCACTACCGCTGTACAGCACAAAATACCTGTCCCTGTAAAAAGTTTTTTTTTCTAGGTACCCCCTATAGTTTTACCATTAATGCCAATTAATTACTTTTTTTCATTTTGTAAAGAGCTCCATCTCGCCACAGCATTCATCATATGCTCTAGCTACATCTAGAAAAAGACTGCCACTGTTTTCTCTTTCCTCTTGAAAACCCTAGCTTTACATCTGTGTTCTAATCTTACAAGCTGGTCTACTGTACTCCTGTCTGCTCTAAACTAAACCCTGACAGGTTTGGGCTTATATAACTGGTTTTTTTCTAGGTAGAATTTAACTCTTTTTTCACAGAAATTCACAACAGTTTCCATGTATTTTACCTAGTTGTGATGTTAAGGAGATAGGTGCCGCTATATGAACTTACATCAATGGGCTTCCTTATTGGGTGTTTAGAAATGGGGTACTATCATAGCTACTTTCCATGCTTTTGGTATCTTTTGTATCTTTCCTAAGCTCTCCAGATTTTGTTATAAAGTGTTGAAGCTTATTAAGTTTATAGAGTTCTTTTGGGTACTACATAATTTCTTAAGGATTTTTTCATAACTAAGTATATCTTGCCCTGAGGCAGTTAAAATTAGATTTATCCTTTACTATTGCATTAGTTACTCTCCTTACTTCTCCCTCCTCCGTTATATCAGCATCTAAATAGTTTTTGTTTCATCTATCTGGTCTGGTAGTTTCTTTTTAAAAACTGTATCCTAAAGTCTTTCTCTTCTCTCATTTTCTTCCTGTCCAAGGCTACTTTTTGCACTGACTTTATAGAAATACTCGGCAAGGGCATTAGCTTTTTCCTTATCTGTCTCTGCTCTCTTCGGTATTCTGATTGTTGGCATTATTGTTTTATTATTGTTCCCTTTGATTACCTTAAGCTTTCTGCATACTTCTCTAATTTTAGGGCTAGGTTTAAGTGACTGACAAAACTCCTTCCAGTTAGTTTCTTTGGCTTTGAATATTATTCTGTTAGATTCATTCCTAATAAGTTTATACTTATCATAATTTTCTTCTGTTCTGTTATTTCTATATTTTTGTAAGGCCCTTTTTCTTCTCTCATGAATTTCTTGCCACAGCTTTTATTTGCGCCACCAGGCAACTGGTTCTTTATTCCATGTGAGTTTCTCTTTTCTTATTAATGTTAGCATTTTTTTTTTTAAGCGGTTGTGTATGTGGCATATTTTTTATTTGGTTGTGATAATACTTTATTGCTATTTTCAGAATTTCATTGTGTCAGTGTTTTCTGCCCACAAGTCAGTATCATCTGATTCCATGTCTTTATTATTCCATCACCTCCAGCTCTGAATTGGAAGGCTTTCCCAGTCATTGCTTTTATATAGTTGAAAAGGTAGGTTTCTCTGGTTCTGGGATTTGGAATGACATTTCCCATGCTAAATGTTTATTTACAATGGGGCAGATGATCTGAGTTTGTGTCTTGTAACACTTCCCAATTTACATTCGCTAGGTTGGTTAGTTGCTATAACTTATGTCTATTGCTGAGTCTGCCCTATTAGCTTGTGGATTTAATTCTTGTTGCAGTATCCATCATTTAGTATTAGTAGTTCATTGTTTTTCTATGAAGTCAAGTAGGCATTTTCCTGCATTATCGCATAGTTGTGCCACCCCCAAGCACAATGATGGGAATTAAAATCGCCTACTATGATTGTTTTGGGCCTAGTCTGGTGCTTTTATGGCTAGTTATTCTTCTTCATCTTTAATTATGCCATCTTTAGCATATCATTTAGAATCTGTTAGAGAATTGTTTGGTTCAGCTGCTATAGTAACACTGGATACCTTCTATATTGGTTGTATTAAAAAACTTCCCAGGTCTATGAATTTTTAAATTTTTTATTCGCTAACTTAAGACTGCGACACCATTCACCACCTCCTCTACCTCTCTTTCCTATCGTGGTCTAAAGTATCTTAAAGCCCATAACAACTATATCATACTATTTGGGTTTAAATGGGTCCTTGAAGAGCATATATATCAGATTATTTAATCCTCAGTTCTGCTGATAGTAGGGGGTGCATAAATTTTTTTTAATTACTTCCTACTAATTCCACTCTGTATAATTTATAAATCTTATGGATAAATTGTACACTTTTAACATCATTCTAGTTTTACCTTTTTTATTTTGGTTTACTAGTCAATTTTGCTCTTATATTTCTGAATTCTCCCTGTACTCGTGACACTCACATATTTCACATCAAGTTTCTCAAGAAAAGTTCCTTATTAAAAACTTATCATTGTTCCCTAACGTTCTTCAGCTAATAGTAATGGTCAACAGTCATCAAACGTTTTTTTGTTCTTTGATAGAGACTAGTATTTTCTTCTAGGTTGGTTTGTTCTTTTTGCAATTCCACTTTCCTATTTTCATCTTAATGCTACATTCCCTTCCTCTCCCTATGTTGATCTTCTGCCTTTCACTTTCCATTCTTTTTTAGTATTATTTTCACTTTCTTTCTTCTTTTAGTTTCTGGACTGTTTGACTAGCATTATTTCATTTTCTTCTTTCAGTTGCAGTCAGGTTTAGCCACATCTGGGTAATTTGGAACGTATGGCTTTCACTTCTTGTAGCACTCGTGCCTGCTGCACTTTTTCAGTGAATTTCACATTTTCCAGAGTTTGTAGCTGACCTGTCTGGCTTGCTGCTATTCTTTTTTGGTTTTGTTAGTTAATTTTCACCCTGCTTCTTTTGGAATGGCTTGCCGTTTTATTAGTTTTAATTTTCTTCTTTAGAAGTGACTTTGATTTCCTTTTACCTACATTTAACTAGTTTGTGTTTTATTGTGTTTTCTTTTTATTCTCTTTCATTTACTGTTTTTAAATGGTTGGATTCTTGTTAAAATGGATTCTTTTAGTTTGCTTTGTTTTTGTTTGCTGAGTTACACTGGACAGCCATGATTACCCTTAAATGGTCACTGTGTTTCCCTTTTACTATTGGATACATTTTCCTGTTTCCATTTCGCCTTTTGGTATGTCTGTATCTGCTCTTTGCCTTTTTTTCAACACTGTGTATAGCGGGGTGATTACAGGAAGGGTCAGTACCTTATACAAAACCTGTTTTCTCCCCTTACATTTGTTCTCCCTTCCCGTAGGGCCCGAATTTCTGGACAGTTGGAGCATTGACAGCACTCAGGTGGGAAGGTAAGTTTCGGTGTGCTTTCTTGGTGTCTTTTTTTTCCCCAAAACCTCAGTGTAGAGATGTTTTTAGGGGTTTCCCTACCCTTCTGCCTTTTTTATTATAACCACTGGCGTTAACCTTATATTTCGCCCTCCCTTTCCTACCATTATTCTGTCCGCTACTGCTTTTTGATACCAGCTTTGATAATGTTCTTGGGTTATGTGTGCGAGTGATGTTCCATTACTTTCCATCGCTTTGACAGGGTTTTGTGTTTATCACCTTTATTTAGATACGACAACATTATATCTTGGTTCGTCTTTTTGCTAGCTCTATCCTTTTATACTTTATATGTCGTTGTGCAAGAGTCCACTGTTTTCATGCTCTGCATACATTTGAGTTCCTCACCTAACATCTCATCTCTTTTATTACTGTACACTCCTGATTTGGTGTAAATTTATTATGCTCAAGAATCGGGTTTTCTTGAAGAGATTTTTGGCTATACGCTGTGTTTTTTTTGCCTATTCACATTGAATCAAGGATTTTTTATAATTTTGTCTTCATCTAGTGCCTTGATCTTGTTTAAAGTCTCACCCAGTCTACTTGTGTTAATCTTTAAACCAGACAATATGTTTACTCCTTTAATTGTTTATTTTGGGAAAATATGCCTTGGTTGCTTTTAATTTTCTTGAGGTCCTTCATTGGTATTTTTTATTGCTATTTTATTTTGGTTTATAAATTTCTTCTAATGGGGGCTATGACTATTCTCTTTCAAGATTTATCAGTGGTCGCTGGTATTGTCCACATTATCTTTTGTTTTTTCTACCTGTTTCTGCCAACGTTTATTGGCCCTTCGACCTGACTGTGAAACTAGTTAGGAGACTACTTTGGTTGCCATGTTTTTGTTTCAATGAGTCTATGTACATAATTTACTAATTTGAAATTTTTTTTTTTTTTCTTAAACTTATTGTTCTTCTCCTATTTCTTTTTGCTCCCTTTCTTTTATTTTGTTATATTTATTATTTAATTTAGATTATTTTATATTGTGCTTTTCCTTTGTTCTTATTCTTTGAAGTTTGGTTCTATTTTGGGTTCAAAAAAATCTTTTTGATCATGGCCAAATCTACAATTCCCTTAACCACTTTATTATATTTATTAATTAATAATTGATTAACACATACTTAGGGATTTCATTTGATGTTACAGTTTAGGAATGGATTCCAAACTTTTTGCTATTTTCTTATGAGTTATGTTAAAAGTAAAAATGTTCCTACCGCTACTCACACAATGGAGAAGCACGTGGCCGCCTTGGCCACTATAAAATTATATATTGTTTTCTTTTTTAATATTTATGGCTATTCCCAATATTATATTATCACTCCTAGCCTGTAGTATCAAACGCAATCAACAATTTATACTAACTGCTTAAAACTGTATACAAATTAGGAAAACGTAAAGCAAATCATTTGATATTCAACCTTAACTGGTTTTGTATTTCTTCTCACGGTTTGTGGGTGCGAATCGGTTTCTGTGCTCATGTCGAGATTGACACGTCCTTTGTTGTCATTGTAATCGCAAGTATCTCTCCAGGTTTTTACCGATACTTTTTTATATACGCTTAGCGCGGACGTTATAGGAGGGTACCTCCGACGGTCACAAGCTAGAACTTTCCCACAAAAAAAATGTCCTTGAGTTCCTAAAAAACTTCGTAAATTTACAGGCCCAATCTCTGTGCAAATCAGGAAAACTGTACATTTGGCCTTATCTCAGTTATTCCCTGGAGCGATTATATTAATATCAAGTATTAAAATAACGCCCTTTTCTTGTTCTACATATTTCCTGAGTATAACAACCTACTATCATTTCCCTAAATCCATTGTTTTTATCCCACAACTGTTACTTTGTCCACAGCTTTTTATTATTTAGAACAGAAGCTGGGTTACCGCTTTCTAGCGTAGAGATGGGGGCAGTCCGAAATACGCACTATTTCCTCCGTAAAATGAGTTTACTTCCTTACCGTAGAGCAACATCTCTATTATGCAGTTTTATTCCGTAGCAATCATTCTAGGTGGTACTTCTTCATAAAGTTTAGTTAATGTTTGGCATCCTTCACTCATTGCAACGGATTTGAGACTTCATTTTAATTTTTCCAAGGCTGTATTAAACATGCATAACGGAGCGTTCTGATTGGTCTGAGTATCTTGGAGTTCTACAATGTAATGCCGTACGGTGTGGTCAGAAAGTTCTGAGAATCGTGTTTGATACAGACGTCATTCACTACAAGCAACATCTCCGTCAATGAAAAATCTGTACAGATTTGGCAAAAGAAGGTGAAAATGCTACCTCAGCCTGCATACACGTATAACTTTTGAAGAGGCAAAGAGTTTATAAGAAGTACATACAGGAAACAAATGGGGTAGCAGAAACATCAGAGGCCATCGACCAGAAAATGATGCTTATTACCAGCTACTATCTCATCTAAACATCACTGAAGAGAAAACAAGTGATAATTTCAGGAATATCCGCACGGGTTTCACAAATAGATTGAGATATCACCTATTCAAAAAGCTAAAGGAAGGAACTACCTGATGAATGTGACAGTGGCACTGATAAAATGAAGTGTGAAACACTGCTTCCAAAGATGCTTCAACATATTGACGGAACAGAGAGAGCACACGTGGCCATCACTAGTACCATTCTGGCACAAGCTCTTTGGAGATAGAAATAGCGCCAGCTGAGACATTGCTTTCTTTTGAACACATTATTCAAGTAGACGTCTGAGAGTGTTCGAAGAAGAAGAAACATATCAAGAAAACACCGTGTACTGCAAATCAACATACAGTGTCACACAAATATCAACAATAACAACACTATCGCAACACTGTAAAGACCAGCCACAACACAATCAACAACAGAGCAAGACAAACACAACTCAAAGAGCACCACCAAAATACTATCCAAAAGAAACACCTGTCCCCAACCCACTATCCAATATACACACCTCGAACTCACTGCCCCAGAGAATACCACCAGTTTTATTATCTTCACTCAATTAACAACACAATGTCACCACGATCAGCAAAACACGGACGTGACGCCACCATCAACTAAAGACATATGAACAAGCAACAGTTTTAGTCGCTACCGATTTAACCTTATTAGGGAATTTTATAGTAGCCTACCGTGCCAAACACCAGACACTAAACATAAAAAATCATACCAAAACATCAGCAGCAGGTAATATCTGTCGAGTTTAATCTAATAACGCGGAGCTCGGTTTAATAGGCCAGCCATCTATTTGCGGAATTGCAAGTAAGCATAAATCAGTCCCACTGTAACTGCAAGCGGTGCGTGACTCAAAAAATAAGAGAATCCAAACAAATGCCTCCAGGTTAGGACTATCCGAATCTACTTTCAAACAAGTCTCGTCCTTAGCGGTCTTCTAGGTCAAATGTTTTTCACTTTCGGTAAGGGACACATTCATAACAATGGCAGCTCGTTCTAAGGCAAGGTGTCTCCAAACTACCCACCCGGACCAGTTCTATATGCCGACAACACCAGTGCTCCTCAGTCTGGTACGCCAATAACTTTTTTAACAAAATTTCCAATTTAAGCAGAAAAAATGGAGCCACTCCGACCTATATTTAAGATAAATTCCCTAAGCAAAGCACGATCCAGTACACATTAGGAGTTTATAATCCTCGTCCCACAAATCGATTAATGGTGTCAACCTGAGCTACATTCATACCAGTAAAAATCAGGAAAATATATTGTGAGTGTCATTATTTTTCAAAGAATAGTTTTTATCACGCTTGCCTTCTGACAAATTGGCAGCAAGCACTTTTCTCTGTAAGACTTCCACCAGTCCAAGCTCTAAAAATGTTTACCTCGATAATGTATTTAAACTTTTTTGACAGGGTAAATTTTCTTTTAACTTACAACGTATGTCACCTTCAAATCTTACTCAAATACGAATTCTTCGATCACTTACAATGAGGCGAATAAGCTCTGAAACTTGGCATTAGTTGTGTTAATTTTCGATGACAACCCAAATTAATCGCGTCACCCCTGGAAAAAAAAAAATGAAAACAATAACATTTAAATGAATATTAATTTTTGTTGTTTAGTTGCAAAAATATTGTTTCATCAGTGGAAATGGAGTGCATAGAAATATTCCTAAGCTTATTATTCCAACAAGATTGTCATACTTGATACTGAGAATATTGAAAACTACTTCAGATTCTCCTCCGCTCCACAACACACACATTATATCATAATCACGATGCATCAGACATATACGCAATTTACACAATAAACATTCCTACAAAAATGTCCCAATGAATCCACTCTTATCACTTAATTTTTGAAATAATATAATATTATATATAAATAATATAAGACTTTAATCTTTATAGTATTTTTTTTTTTTTTTTTTTATCTAAATACAATTCAATAAACTTTCCGTTAATATACTGAATAATGAACTTACGCTATATCTCATAACGTTTTTACGCCAACTGATGTCAATCGCATCCATTTGACTTAAATGTAGAAAAAAAAAAATCCCAAACAATTCATAAAAACGAAGATGAATAAAAATATAATTTTAAGACACAGCTCTAAAGCACTAAAATACATACAAATAATTTTTCCCGGAGTTTTATACTAGCATTGTAAACACAAATTACAAAAAGCTGGGGCGACTATTCTATAGAAACTATTATGCCTTTATAACTTCATTAGACACTTAGGGATAAAATATATGATAAGCGCTCAAGCGCCCCACGCCTTTTATGGTCCATTTGCTGTTACATATTTTACTGCAAAGCTATAAAACTCCTAGAAAAATTATTTGTGGCATATTAGTCCATTAAAAGCTTGTTGTTTAAAATATTTTTTATCTAATTTTTATTAGATATAAATTCTTGTGAACCACACTTTTCTCCAGAATGAAACGCAACGAAACCAAAATCTCTATGATCAGAATTGAAAGATTAACGTCTAATCTACCAATCTTTACAGAAATACCACATCACCCTGTGCATGATGACCTTGGACTTGTGTGAAAGAAACCCCGGATGCCACGTTTCTCTTAAGATTCTTTCAGTCCTTATCATTTACCCTATTTTCACTCCCAATGTAAATTCAATACTAAGTATGTAAAACTGTAATTAATCCCCATTCCCTCTCTAATTTTCCTAACCCTCCATGGTACCCTTACAACCATCCCTGAATCATTCTAAATGGTCCCCACTTTGTTAAATCTATAAACAATAAATCCCCCTTTCCTTCCCTTCCCATTCCCACCCAATTTGTACCTACCCATCCCTAATTTCTCTTAAATCCTCTCTATTCTGGTCATACACTTTGATCACATTCCTTATCCATCATCTTCGGCCCCCCATCCTGGCTAAACAGAACTGGCCATGTGGTCCTCGAATTTACATAACCCTCCACCACACCCCACTTAATAACAAACCTACTTTTCATAGAAACTTCCAACACCTGGTCATTTATACATTTCTCCTTCACCTATCCCCCAAATCTTTCTTTCCTCCATTAACTCCACCCCCCCCATCTCTTTCCCCCTCACCCTAAATATATACACTAACTTTCGTTTCCATTCCTCTGTTGATCCCTACTCTTCCCTGCTCTCCATCCCCCCCTCTCTCTTCTTCTCTCTCTCATTCATCTCTCCACTCCGCACCTTCTCTACCTCTCTCCTCACGATCTCTCTCTTTCTACTCATCTCTGCTAACACTCACTCTCTTCGCATCGTTTAGCTGATCGGTGATTTGTTTTCATAACCCAATCTTTTCCAGTCTGTAAGAAAAGACACCCCCTTGCTGCGTATCTCCCGTTTTCTCTAATCCTTCAGGACAGTTTTCTGTAAAGCCTGTCTTCAAGAGTAACATTTTTTTGAAGCATTGCATGTCTTCATGTAGTTGTTTTCTTACTTATTCATTTTAAATCTGACTACATGTCCCACTGCCATAGATATTAGTATTCCAAAATGATTCTCTGTAGAACATGGCGGATGAATGTCTCGATTGCTGTACCATTTGGCAAGTGAATAAGATATAACTACAAAGTGAGCGATCAACTGTGGTGAACCTCGCATCTGTACAAGTCGGCGGGGGCGGCAATGAGATCTACAACACTCTACAACATTTTGTGTCTCTTGCCTTGAATGGTGCTCTATAATAGATCTCTGCCTCGGAAAGTCATTCTGTTGAACGTTATCTGAATCTTATTAAAATATTGCATGTCTTTTTATCGACTTAGCGACGTTTGCCTTCAAGGCTCTGTACCTAACAGACCTCTTTTAGTTTTGTTCAGAACAAGCTCTTTACAACATTTTATGCTAGGGATATTAAATATTTCTAGAGTCATAATCGCGTAATTTTGAAGATTATCATACCAAGCGTATGATTTAATTTCTTATATTGTTTTTCAAGAACTCTTGTCCCATGACACGCTGGCACAACATCTTCGTCTATTATATCCACACTTCTATCTATCTATACTGATATAATATAGTAGATATACTATATACTTAAGTAATTATAAAGTACATATATATACTAAATATAAATCTATATATATAAAAAAGTATAATATATATATAATATTATATAGATATATTATGTACTTGTTACTTACTTATCTTAGTCGATGATCAAACTTCCAACCGTGAGTTTGCTATAGTCTTATACTGGGAAGAAGAAGAAAATGAGCACCATACATCCTAATGGGCTGTCTTCCTCACTTCTGGTCTTGTGTTCCCAATAACAGTCCTCGTTCAACCAGTCAGAGATAGAGGATTTAACAGTTTGAACCCCAACAAACACGCCAAGAAATTCAGGAGACTAAACAGAACATACAATGTACCATTTAAAATCCCCCATAATTGCTCGTTGTAAGGAGGAAGACAAGCAAAGCAACTTCGTCGAATCAACCAAACAAAGATGAGAGCAGGATCTTTTTTCTACAAATGCCATATCAACTACTAAGCCCATCAACACTGCACACAAGATCTAAGCCTTGGAAGCAAACATCGCTTCCCTGAATCCAATTATAGAAAAACTCCTAGATTGATTAGAAAGAAGAGCAGAACTGCAACAGAAAGAGAAAAGCCATAATGACAAAATACATAGAGAAAATTACTCAAGGAACATCTGGACCAATGAATAATACACATTGGGATCAGCAACAAATGCAACAGGGGAAGATGGAGCTTGTAAGGTGGTCGACCTTTCTGGTACAAACAAAAAAAAGCTGTCGTTAGCTGTGTGAAATCAGGACAATTCTCAAGTAACTTTATTATAGATGGCAGAGGCCTTGAAAAACTGCAGTAAAGTAGAGGTCTCACTAATGATAGAGGTTGAAAGCACCGATAAGACAGATGTTTTCTTCACAGATGCACTCAGTCAGTTAATTGCAACACTTGAAGAGCCAGAATAATGCAGACCTGGATGACCCAAGAGTATACTCCAAACTATGCTTAGCGATTAAGAGGCGGCAGTCTTAATTCATTCGTTAATTTTTCTGAGACATCTTCATCCCAATCTCCATTATTGCCGATTATTCATCGGTCTGTTATCATCCTTATATCGCCCCTATCTACCTATAATTATTCTTATCCTCGGGTTAGGCACCATGGTATTTTTACAAAGTTTGTCACATTCTTAACCTGTTTATTCTTTACTTTGTGGACAATCGGCCGTGTTTAGTGAAGACGGGGCGGACAATACCACATTGACTTGTTTGCTTAAGAAAGCAGGCCAAGTAGACGTATTTTTGATAGATATGAATTAAATTATCTATCACCCCATTTAGATTGCGAGATAATTATTTCCGGACAGCTTGGGTTGAAGAATGGTAGTTGTAAGATAACATGTGTCTTATTAGGAGGCACGGGAACATGCACAAATAACGGCTCATCCTGTATAACAGTCTTGAAGTATTAGGACACGAGGAGATATGATAAAATCAGTTCCAGCAAGATTTCTTGTTGTAATAAACAGAGATTGGAAGAAAGAGATAAGAAGATTGTGGAATTAGGGCAAGGCATATGACATAATACCTTTAAGGCGGATCTTTGTCCTCTCAAGGCTGTGTGTCGGTCCCGGTCGCCGGGCTCCTCCCAGCATAGTGGAGGCATGAGTGAGCGTAGAGCTGTGCCTGTACCAGACTGTCCTTTTTTCGCGGACCTTCGGGTCCCGAATAAGAATTTTTTTGGCGGGACTGCTTCTGGCGACATTGTGGAATCTGTATGGCTGAACTTATGGCATGGAACACAAGATGTAAAATTGGTTTTTTATTTTTTTTTTTTATTATGGAAGGCAACAACCAAAAAATATGGCTGTAGGTAGAGCACAACAAAAGTAAGCACAGTTGGACGGGGCACATCGAGGGCAACTGTTCTTAGGGGGGGGGGGGGCACAGTGGACTGGTACAGTCATCATACGGCTCTTGCTTGTCACTGATCTACAAAGAGAAACAACAATTAATAATCTGTTGTTGTAACCAATTAAACGTGGCGTTAGTGTGTAATGTAACGGAATATTACAACGGGCAATAATTTCTTGTTGCCCTATGATGCCGAAAATACCGTGGTTGCTGTGTATCTTCTGATGTAAACCTCCGGAGACTGCTTAGTCATGTCAGTCAATGGCCAAGGGAGAATGATGAGATGAGAATGATGTTGATGATATGAGACATAATGATTTGATCGGCATGTCATTTAATAGTTAGTTTAGTTCCAGTACGTTACTTTGGATCATGGGCAAAAATTAATAATTATCGTGATTTTAGAAGGAAAATGTACTAAAATAAGTACACCTTACCATGTGGTTGGCTTAAAAATATAAAAAAAAACTAAAAAAAACTAAACTTAAATTGTGATTGGGTTCCATCCAAGAGGAAACTCGCGAGGGTTAAGTTTTGCTGTCGGCAAAATTCTAACTTTAAAACCCAGAGTGTTTTTGAAGTTTCCCCTCTGCACCTATTCTATCTTAATCAAGGAGATCACGTACAGCCAGAGAATAGGACGTTAGTAATAAGGGATTCAATTATGTGACAGGCCAAAAGTGATTTGAAGTAACTTATAAATTAAAAGTATAAAACTTCTTTTATAAAACTTAGAGCACACAAGTCCCGAGGGGAACCTTCCTCAAGTGGTTTCTATCCCCCACTACCCTTCGTTTACCATAGAATACTGTGACGGTTTGCCTCCCCTTTAGTTCTGCAGTGTAGTGGCCCAACAGTGGCCAAAACTCAAAAGTGTCTGAGGTGGATCTTCAAAAAGTTTTTCAACCTTTGCACAAGAATACTCTTGGCAGGAGTTGTAGATAGAGGATAATTAGTCCCTTTTAAACCTCAAGGTAGTTTCACAAGATATTCAGGAAAACCGAGAACAATGCTGCATTGGCTGGACAGAGTTAACATTAGTCCCTCTGCCGTATAACTTTTGTGAAGGATTATGTAATATAGTTTTAGCTCGTACAAGCCCCAAGCTGAGATTTAATTCAGCGAATTCCTCTTTTTATTATTGTATCACTCCGTTTACGTTGTATTTAGAGACATTAGGATGCAGTACATTCAAAAAGATTAAATTCATACTTTAGATTTGTAACCCTAATACAAGTAACAAATTTAAAAATCAGTTATGTCTTCAAGTTATATAAAAATTCAAACAATTGTTTAGAAAAAAGAAACTCCGCCACGGCCGGTCCCACGCCCGGATGAAAAAGGAGGAGGGCGGCCTGCATGGAGGCCGTAAGGAGGCAGCCCCTCCACCATGCAAAGGCACAACAGGCCAATCACCTGTTTGCTTTACATCACGATTACTAGCAACACAAGAGAGAAAACTGGACTGATTCTAAAGGCGATGAAATGGAACGACGGACTACGACTTATGGAACTTGGAACACAAGAAGTATAAATGGGAAGGAAGAGGAGCTGGTGGAAGAGATGAGGAAAGCAAAACTAGAAATCCTGGCTATAACGGAAACAAAGAAAAAGGACAAGGAGTCATGGATCTCGATGGCAACACGCTGCTCTACAGTGGTGTACCCATGTCTGAAAGAGCTAAAGGGGGCGTGGGTTGCATTGTGGCCCAAAATCAAAAAGATAGTATCAAGGGATGGAACTTTGTCTCAGAGCGCATTATGGTTGTAAAACTAAAAGGAGAAACCATAGTCAACCTGGTCATAGTGTATGGGCCAAATGAGGATGAGAGAGCAGAGGTCAAGGAGGAATTCTTCGAGCTGCTTCAAAGGACAGTGGATGACTGCCTAGATGAAGTTTTCATGCTCGGAGATTTTAATGCCAGAGTTGGAAATGACCATGCTAGATGGGGGTGGAGTTATCGGAAGATATGGAGAAGATATTCTCAATGACAATGGAAAGCGACTCCTTAGATTCTGCAGTGAGCAGAATCTGATCATTACAAACACAAAGTTCCCCCATAAGCGCATACATGCATACACTAGATGTGAACCAACAAAGAATGAGAAGTCAGTGATCGACTATGCCATTGTTCGTAGAACCTCATTCAAATATGTCCGAGATGCTAGAGTCTGGAGGGGGCCAGAGATTGGAAGTGATCACTACCTGCTAACAATCAAAAGAACAACTGAAAGAGTTGCTCAGCCTAGGAACTGCCCAACATCACGCAAGAAACCAAGTAAACGAGCAGGAGAAATGAGCATTAGGACCTACAAGCTGAGAGAGCCAGAAATTAAGACCAGATATCAGGGGCTTATTGCTGCAGCGGTGAGCAACTCAGAAGAACGACCTGATGACTTGGAAACCCTCTGGATTAAATTCAAGGATATCATAAAGACGCTGCTGCAGAAGCATGCGGTGAAGTCCGACTTGGGAACCAGAGAAAGAGGACACCTTGGTGGACAGAGGAAGTCAAAGAGAAAATAAGAGAGAAAAAATGGCATGGAAACAATACTTAGGAGCTAAAAACACAACAGGACAAATGGAAAAATATAGAGAATATGTGACACTCAGAACAGAAGCAAAGAACAAAGTGCTAGCAGCAAAACAGAAGTCCTGGGAAGAATTTGGAGAAAAGCTAGAAAAAGATGCACAAGAAAACCAGAAATTGTTCTATAAGACCCTAAAGAACATGAGGAAGGAAAAACAATGCCCTCTCAATGTTTTTGATAAAGGACAAGCAAGGCAAATTGCTTACTGCCCCGAAGGAAGTAATGGGAAGATGGAAAGAATATTTCTCAGAACTCCTGGATGGTGAGCATTGTCACGTGAAAGATAATTTATTTTACCATCTTGTCCATAATTTGATTACTCCCTTAAATGTTCTGTTTTCCGAGGGACATTTTTGTATTTTCGTTTTTCTTTCATATTCTACCTACATTTTTTCACCTTCTCTCAACCCCACCCGAGATTTGTTTACGCTGGCCAGCTGCGGTCAGCTAACGCTAGACGTAATGTTATCTAGACGCACCTGTTCGACCAGAGAAACATTTCTCGGGTCCGCTTTAAGTGTTCGAACGAGCCAAAGACGGTTTCTCTGAAAGAAACGGTTCGTTAGCGGCGGGTACCCTCTGTGGTCCCAACAGGGGAATTTCTCTGGTCGCTTTAAAACGTTTGATGACGAGCGGCTGGTACCCTTTGAGGCCTGGGTAACGAGTGTGATCTGTTTCAGGGGAAGATAACAATCGCGGTCAGTCTTTGGGTTTTCGCCCCTTAGACAAGATAGAGCATAATGTTATGCATTTCTCTACCTGGGGAAACTTTCGCACGATTTCTTTTGTCTTACTCTAGATTACGTCTTTCGCCGAACTTCTGTAGAAATATGCAGGCCGGGGGGAGCGTCCCTTGTGATCTATAAGAGTAGACTGGTTTTAATAGACAAAGACATTCGTAAATTTTCCTGGCCCGTAGATGACCATCATGAGATAAGGCAAAACTTTAACACAGTACTAGAATGTGTTTGCCTATGTTCTAGTCATTTTTTCGTGGGTGAGTTGACATGTCTTATAATTATAATATGATGTGTTCATGTTAGCTTTTATCATATATCTGTTTAGGGAAGTTAATTTATTTCTGAGGACTTCTCCTAGTATATTATTCAGTGATAAGGTAGCGCTGTCTACGGCCTATTAAGTGGTGCTTAAACTGTTACGGTTTATCATGGGTTAAATGTTAAACTTACAATAACAGATATTAGGCGTAGAATCAGTCCACGAATGCTTACCATTGGGTTAAGAGTCAGCAAAAATTAACTGTCATTTCTGTAAGATAATGTCAGGTGTGGATTGTTCACTTTAAAACTGAATAGTGAGATGCAGGTAATAACTCTGGATTATAGGAGATAGTCACTTATTCCGTTTTGATAGATATTTCTAGTGGCAAGGGAGGATCATTTTATGCTTACTTGTGTGGCTAGGCACTAGTCTATAACTTTCACTGAAAGCAGTCACCAGGCATAGATATAATTGTGTCTTATGGTTCAGCCACAACTGTGTTGTTGTAGCTAGAGCATTGCGTTTTCTGTGTATTCATTTGTGGGATATTAATATTTTGTTTCCCCAAAAGGGACATGTGGATTTATTTGTGTAATGTCAAGTGTGCTGTGGTCTGTTTATGTGAATTCATTTGATGTTGTAAGATGAATAAGCATATTCATTTAACTGTAATCTACAGGTTGGGTTTCCTGTGTGTTGAGATTGGGAGAAGAGGAGTGGATTGTTGCTGTCAGAACAGTTACTGACAGGTACCTGGGAGTGCAAGAGATATTGAGCCTGTGCGGGCGCGTGTTGATAATTGATATTTTTAAGGAACAGGAGACATGGTTAAGGACAGCCCTAAACTATCATGGCAATAACTACAATAAATTTAATCCCATAGTGGAGCGAAACTTTCTGTATAAAGTTAGTGTGATTTGTTGTTTGCTTGAAGTAAAAGGGTGTCTCTTTTTGGGTCTCAGTTTCAGGAAGACCGAATCGCTAGAGCAGACTTCAGTCAGGCGAAGAAAGTCATATACTCTTCGATCTAGAGGGTTTCTGTATACATCTAGCAACGAATCGTCAACCCCGTTCCTGAATAAAAAAAACCCTTGTTTGTCAACGCCAAGTTAAGCTCACGCAGTGCAACGGAGCCAACGCTAAATCTGGAATCACCAAATGCAGTAGTAGTTCTCTACTCGCCTATTGGATTACCAGTCAGAGCATTGCGGCTCCAGAATATCAAACCCGCTCAGCATGCCTATAGCAGAATTCCATATCACCAGCCTTTTTTGTGCCTAAACGGGGCACTCAGCAAACCACAGCCAAACCAGTTTAAACAGGATTTACAGCCAAGCGGAGCCTTGCGCCGGATAAGCGCGCCTCGGACTTTTTGTCCTCAAGTGACTTCTTCTGGTGTATTTTCTGGATACTTAAAACCTCGCACGTATGAGCAGCCATCTATGGACAGGCTGTCGTTCAGTTTGTTTATTCGATCAGCAGGAGATAAATAGAGTCTTCCAGACCACCTCGCGCAATTAGGGAGGAATCACCAATGATAGCGCCTATACAGTGATTTTATTCAGGTTAATTCCATCACCCATGGAGGATATGTACGAAAAAACCCCTTACTGGAGCTATTTCATATGGTCCCGAAAGCGGACAACTGACACTCAGTTATTTCATCTCTCTGTGTTCTACATGTTTTATGAATGGTGGTGTGAGTGTGGTTGATGGTGTATTTTGCATATTTTGGTTATGATGATTATTGATGTAAATTTTATGTTGTTGTGATTGATATGCATTAATTCCATGCTTTTTCTTCTTTAATAAAGTTTACACCTTTATTAATACGCTGTTCACGACCTTTCCCTCCATATTTGTATTTTTAGCTCTTTACTAGAATCTCTTTGTACGATAAGAGAAAAGAGTGAGAGCAGGAGATGCTTAGACAGTAAAAGTGAGTTGAAGCCTGGAGGAGAGAGAGAGAGATCATTTGAATAAATCTTCTTCCAGGTTGTCTCAAGTCTATCTCCTATTTACACCTTATCTAAAGTGTAATCTATAACTCTGTCAGTCCACTATCCCTTGTCGATTTCACTACAGTTGTCCAACTCGACAAATACTCTACACTCTAACTCAACCACGACAAGCATGAAGAAGCATCAGAAATGATAAACACTAGCACAGAAGAGAAAACCAATGATGGTGAAGATGACATAAAGATGGAAGAACTGAAGGCAGCACTGGAGAAAATCAAGATGGGCAAAGCAGCAGGGCATGATGGTATAACACCAGAAATGGTGTAAGTTCATGGGAGCATCAGGCGACCTATTACTCTTAAGGGTTTTACAGGCAGCGTGGTACAACAAGACCATACCAAAGGATTGGGAGATTGCCATCATAACACCAATTTTCAAAAAGGGTGACAATCGACAGTGTGGAAACCATAGAGGCATATCCCTTCTCAGTGTCCCTGGTAAAATCTACTCTAGAATCCTAGAGCAGAGAGCAGGAGCATTTGACGCCTATCTGAGCCACAATTGGATGAGGTCCAGTGTGGATTCCGAGCAAACCGAAGTACTCAAGACCTAATCTTCACACTCAGACAGCTGAGTGAAAAGGCCCTTGAGTATAAGAGTGAGATCCATCTTTGTTTCATAGATCTGGAAAAGGCGTTTGACAGGGTCCCCTGGAGCAAACTTGGGACTGTTTGGCAAGGAAGAATATTCCAGCACCTCTGATTCATGCTATACAGAGCTTCTATAAGTCTTGCAGAAATTATGTGAGGACAGCAAACCATAAGTCGGAAGAGTTCAGGACCACCACTGGTGTAAGACAAGGTGATATCCTATCACCTTACCTCTTCATACTCCTTATGGACGATGTCATCAAGGCATGTAAGGAGAGAACAAGAAAGTATTCAGTGGGGTACTGGAAGATGAGACAGGTCTATATTTCGGAGCTGGCATTTGCTGATGATGTCGCCCTGATTGCTAAATCAGAGGCACATCTCCAATCCAACCTGCAAGTCTGGAAGGAAGAGCTGGAGAAGAGAGGGATGGTCATAAGCAGCTCTAAAACAAAATCCATGGTGATAGCACGAGAAGAAAGAAAACATCAGATTAAGCTGGGAGAACAGGTCCTGGAGCAGGTCGACCACTTTAAATACCTCGGAGCTATTATAGACCGAAAGGGAGGCATCAAAGAAGAGTTGGCCACTCGAAAAGCAGTAGCTGGGAGACTTTTTCAGGCCATAAATCGAGGATTCCTCAGCAAGAGAGAGGTTGGTAAGAAAACGAAGATGGCTGTATACCGCTCCACCTATGTCCCAGTCTTGACATACGGATGCGAGTCATGGGCAATGACTACAACCCATAAAAGCCAGATCCAAACCTCAGAAATGAGGTATCTGAGGAAGGTGGTTGAAGTAACAAGAAGAGACATGGTACGCAACCAGACGATACGTCAAGGCCTTAAATCCTACCCCCTGCAGACCCAAGTAGAACAGTCCCAATTAAGATGGTTTGGCCATGTCTGCAGAATGGGAGAAGATCGGATACCACGACAAGCATGGGAAACAAAGAGCCAGGATCCAGACCCCGAGGACGACCCAGAGTCCGCTGGGAGGACAACATTAGACAATCTTTGAAGGATCGAGGACTAGAATGGAACCAGGCCAGGAGGAAGACAGCTGATAGGATAGTCTGGCGCTCTCTCTTCCAAACCTCTACACCTCACGGTAGAAGGGGAACGACTAAGTAAGTTAGAAAAAAGTATTCATCACAGTGTGATGTTATGGTTTTCGAAAATGGACAGTTTACTTGGCAGCTTTTAAGTTTTACTTAGCTGCCAATAGTTGTTTCTGCTCCCAGTGATGTTTGGATCTTTGCAGATAGATGTGTCGCGAGAGGTTCCTTAATTTATGAAGAATAAGACAAGGTGTATCAGGTGATACTAGGATAGTTGCCAGAGAAGAGTCTGGTCTTATAAGAAATACCCCATTCTCAGAAAAGAGCAATGGTGTATAGAGTTCATAGGTATAAAGTCAGGCTGTAAAGAATTTCTGGCCGAGATAGTAATATTCAGTACCAGAATTCTATGGTGCCCACTCTCAGAGTAATACCTATGGGCTGTTATAGTGTCTAGGGGAATTAATTAAATTCAAAGTAAAAGGAATTCAAAGCTGACATAAAGTAATCAAAACAATGCACTACAATTTCTTAATTTTATTTATGTCCAGTCATCTCTTTAGTTTTGTTTGTGTAAACACAAACCCTAAAAATAAAAACACACTGATGATGTTGCATGTATCTACACCAAATAAAAGTCAATCACTAAAAATAAAGTCTTTTCCTTGTTGCTAAGGCTCCCTTGTTATGAAAATAGTCTTAGTTCAACTAATCCTCGTACTTGAATTTATCTTCAGTATTAGGGGAGTAGGTATTGACAACTGTCACAATGACTTCACTGTTACTGATATCACTTGATGTCACGTAGACAGTTATGATCTATAAATTGCCTATTTCCTCTTCTTCTTCATTTCACCCGTATCCTCTATTTTATTATCGCAGTTTACTTTTTCCCGTATTTTTTTTTCGCATTCGTTCGTTGCGAAAAATATATTTCTTTCCCATCATCGTTTTTCTTTCTCATACTGAAGGTTAACTTGATTACGTAGATGTCAGTCTCTGCCGGTCGAACGATAGCTGTGAATATACGATTCTCGCCAGACAGAACGTCTGCAGTTTCCCCGGTCAGAGCGCTGCCTGACCAGATTTCTGGGCCGGGGGTGTGAGAAGTCGCTCCGTCGGACATGGCAGGCAGACGGATTGTCTACCTTTTGCAGCAAACTGCGTGAGTTTTTCGTCGGGATAGTCCGGCGAAGTGTGAAATTGCGCTCCGCACCGCAGACGGGGTGTCTGAGATTTGCAACTGACACGCGTACATCTCGGTCAGTACGTGGCAGTTACGACATGCGTTTAGGTGTTAAACGTATCGTTAAAGCCGGAAAGGAGAGAGCATTTCGTTCTACGAAATAAACGTTCACCTCATTGTCCGTTTGATAGCTATAACCAGAATGTTAAACTTTCATTTCATTCTGACTCTTAAATTCGCAGTAGACAGATCGCTATGCTAGATTTAATATCTGTGTTTTGGCGAAGTCCTGAGTTTCTTGGGCATTTGCCGAGTTCTAAATTACCATTAGATTACAGTATTCCCTAGTTCATGGTTTAGATCTGTAGTTCTGCGTGAGGTAAATATTATATATAATAGATCTCTAGTATTTTGGGAAGTGATAAAGTGTTTAATCGCCTATTTTCATTTTAAACGAGTTCTGTGTGCAGAGTGATTATTTTAATAGTTTGTTATATTCTTTAGTCGACGAGTTACAGGGAAAAGCAAGATAAATTATAAATTTCTAGCTAAACCCATTCGGCTAATAAAAATAATTCCATTTAACTGCTAATACTCAGGCGAGATACATTTTCTAAACTAACTTATAACTGCTAGATGTCTCATGAGTGTTGACGAAATACTATTTATATGTATTTTCAAATTCATGTGATTGATTTTATAATAATATAACTTATTTCACGGGAAGTGTTAAATGATAAGTTCTACGCTTTGCAGTTTAAAATATAAGTTATATCCTTATACATAGTATGTATAATTATTTTATATGTGCTTTTTTTTCCATTTTATGCAGTGAATACTGGGGTGACCAGAACTTGCCGGCGTTTAGTAGAAAAGAGACATTCTTGTGAGAAGAATAGACATTTCCTATCTTTAACCACGGTGGGTTGTTTTCAAGTAACACTGGTCTGACAGTGCATGTGCCATCAGAGATAGACAGTAATACCAATCCCACTAACGGTTTTTCTAAGACTAAATGTTTATACTGGGCCTTTGAGCCAGACTTTATTTCTTCACAATAAACTCAAATATACATGCTGCTTGGCGGCGAGAAAAAATTACACATGAAATAACATTACTATTTCCGAACAAGTATTGAAAGAGTGAATAGTTAACCAAGACTATCTGTTGAAAGAAGTTGTCCTCTGGTCATCTTTCCCAAATAAAGGGAACCCTCGTGAATTTTTGACTTGTGTGCCCCGTTTAAACTTAGCCTTATCCAAACTGATTCAAGTGACAATACATTAACAGTAATCAAAAATTTAACTGGTGAAGCGAACGCTCCTCGAAAAAAAAAACAGTGGAAAAACCTGTAATTGTAGAGTGGGCTGGGATTCGCTTTATCCAAAGAATACAGATTCATGTAGAGACGTGTCCTACGGTTGCGCCAAACGGTGAACAACTTCAAGTTTTTTTTTTAGTAAGCACGTGTGCCAGGGTACCCTGATGAAAGAACCGAGTGAAAGTGGACTGAGTTTGTTGTTTTTTGACACAAACTATTGATTCACCCACTGTTATAATTATCTCCTTACGGAAGATGGCTGCTTGATTAATATGTTCCTTTTGAAGGGACAATATTAAGACCCTAATCATATGTATTGAAAATGACTCTTTAGGCCATCATCTGTCTCATAACGGGCTGTGGGCTAAACCTAGAGTTAATATCATAACGGGGCTATCATCCTTGTAGCATTCTCTTGATGATTTTATGACTATTTGTATATGTTTTGATGTAAATTCTATGTGTTGTGAAGAAATTTTAAATGATAATTAAAATTTCCCTTGGAATTAATCAGCGTGTGGGTCAGCTCGTTCTAATATTATATATTAAATTGTTATAGATTTCCCACGTCTGTGTGTTTAACTGTCGTCACGTGTATGTGCGTGCCCGTGAGTAGATAGAAATATATGTAATATATTTATCTGTGTTAGACTGTCCTGACGCCTGTAAAAGCTGTCGTAGAGGATAGGTGAAAGAGAGAAGATTTCCTGGTTTTTTTTTCAGAGACAGCATCATAACACTATATCACAGTTCTATCATCTCACTTGTGGAAACTCTATTTCTTTTTTACTAACTCTCACTGTGTCCTATCACCTATTCAAAACTATTCAGAAGGGACCTAACCAAAGTCATAATTCTCCTATCCAAAATCTACGACTAAATGGTTGCTCGTTACCGGGAATTGATACCCAAAAATCCTTTTTAGTACGACAAATGTGGTTCGTTTAGTGGTGTTTTTAAACTTTAGAATAGGACCCATACGAGTACGACAAATGTCGTGTCCCCTCGTCTATCTGGATTTTGCTACTTAAGATTCCTTAATTCTGTAATAGAGTAAGATGTTGTGTTGATGTCAAGTTTGTGAAGTTGTTTCGATTTTTAAAAATAATTATCCCCTAGACTTAACGATCTTTGTTATGGGCGTGCTGCACATCATACCTCTTCACACGACTAAAAATTGTTTTCCACAGTATCATTCTAAGCAAGCATTATCATTTGGCCTTTTACAGGTTGATTTTGTCGGAATACAATGTTAATTAATGATTTTGTAATACTAAACGCTGGTAAAGTTTTATTGTACCCACAAAGTGTCTTTAACATTCAACAAGGGTTCTGAAGCAGGAAGGTGTTTGAACTACAATAGTTTAAAAGGCCCTGCGTTTTCGGATTAGATCTGAAAAAGGTACATATTTTAAAAATTGCCTCCCTCACCCTAACTGTCTTCAGGGGTAAACCCCCCTTGATAGGTGGACTGTTACGTAAATTTATTACCTAAGGGGTAGTCTTCGGTCCTGCCAGCAAATGTACGCCCACGCAGTCTTTATATTTAACATGCCCTTTTTATTATTTGTGCGTTCGAGATTCACGCACTGACGTGCACAATCGTCGCAGTGTGAGTTGCTTTGGACGCACGGGTAAACCAGAGTTTGGGGATTGTGACGTCATGTAAAATGAACGGGGCGCAGTGCGGACTTTGTTATGTCCGAGATATACATTTATTTGGAATTTTCTATCCTGGCAGTTTTGTTTAAAAAACAGTATGTTTATATTGACAAGATTCCGATTGGTCCATCTTGACGAAGCCAATCAGGCAACTTGGAGAGTCAGGATCATCCAATCTAAGTGTCGCCCCGGTTATATTTGTATATTTATTGCCGTAAACTAAAGTATCAGGCCGCTCCCAGTTGTAGTCTAGCGGGAAGTCATCTTAGCATGTAATTTCCTAGAATGGACAGACGGAGTCGGTGGTCATATTAGATTACCGTAGAGGAATAATACCTACGTGTAAACCAGTTTATTTATTCGTATGCTTCATATTTTATATGCCGTACATTCAACAATGCCAGAAGCGTGGCATAGAATGGGAGAGGTTAGTCAACTGGAATGGTCATAACCTTGCTTACAAACATTACTCTATGTTACGACTTTATGATTTGAAACTAATATGCATCCTATCCACGTCTCACGTTCAGAAGGAGAACGTATCGGGATTGTGAGTATTACCCCTCTCAATAAGATTTTGGGGTTCAAGTCCTGGCCTAGTCTGCCCCCCGTGATATTCCAATGATAGACTTCAACATGGCACCCAAGTGCTACAAGTCAAAGACTAACTCACTTATCATGGTAACGTATTCATACTCCAGGATAAAATCTTCCATATCATACTTCACAATCCCATACGTTCTCCAAAACATAACGTTAGATAGCATATAGTTTCAAACAAAGTCATACACGATAATACGAACAGGTTAGAGATTCCAGTTGACTAACCTCTCCCATTCTATGCCACGCTTCTGGCATTGTTGAATGTACGGCATATAAAATATGAAGCATACGAATAAATAAACTGGTTTACACGTAGGTATTATTCCTCTACGGTAATCTAATATGACCACCGACTCCGTTGTCCATTTAGGAACATTACATGCTAAGATGAAACTTCCCGCTAGACGCCTTACAACTGGGAGCGGCCTGATACTTTAGTTTACGGCAATAAATATACAAATATAACCGGGGCGACACTTACATGATCCTTCCATCATTGGCTTCGTCAAGAATACCAATTGAATCAATATAACATACTGGCTAATACAAAACTGCCAGAAAATTCCAATAATCTATATCTCGGACATAACAAAGTCCGCACTGCCCCGTTCAAAACATGACGTCACAATCCCCAAACTAGGTTACCCGTGCGTCCAAAGCAACTCACACTGCATTGTGCACGTCAGTGCGTGAATCGATCGAACGCACAAATAATAAAATATATAAAGACTGGTGCGTACATTTGGCAGGACCGAAGACTACCCCCTTAGGTAATAAATGTACGTAACAGTCCACTATCAAGTTTACCCCTGAAGACAGTTAGGGTGAGGGAGGCAATTAATCTGGACAAATAATCCGAAACGCACTCCTTAACTTAGTTCAAACACCTTCCTGCTTCAGAACCCTTGTGAATGTTATACACTCACAAAACTTTACCAGCGTTTAGTATTACAAAATCATTAATAACATGTATTCCGACAAAATCAACCTGTAAACCAAATGTATAATGCTTCTTAATGCTGTGGAAAACAATTTTTAGTCGTGTGGTCAGCACGCCCATAAACAGATCGTTACGTCTAGGGGATAAATTATTTTTAAAAATCGAACAACTCACAAGACATCAAACTCTTACTCTATTACAGAATAAGGAATCTTAAGTACAAAATCCAGATAGACGAGTCCACATTTGTCGTACTCGTCTTCCTATTCTAAGTTCAAACACCGGAAACGAGCCCTCATTGTATATGTCGTAGATTTTGGATAGGAGAATTAAGACTTGGGTTGGTCCCTTCTGAATAGGTTTGACTAGGTGATAGACACAGTGAGAGTTAGTAAAAAGAAATAGAATTTCCACAAGTGAGATGATAGACTGTAATATAGAGGCTGTCTCTGGAAAAAAAATCGAGGAAATCTTCTCTCTTTCACCTATCCTCTACGACAGCTTTTAAGGCGTCAGACAGTCTAAACACAGATATATATATTACATATATTTCTATCTACTCACGGGCACGCACATACACGTGACGACAGTTAAACACACAGACGTGGGAAATCTATAACAAGAATATATATATTAGAACGAGCTGACCCACACGCTGATTAATTCCAAGGGAAATTTTAATTATCATTTAAAATTTCTTCACAACACATAGAATTTACATCAAAACATATACAAATAGTCATAAAATCTCAAGAGAATGCTACAAGGATGATAGCCCCGTTATGATATTAACTCTAGGTTTAGCCCACAGCCCCGTTATGAGACAGATGATGGCCTAAAGAGTCATAAATACATATGATTAGGGTCTAATATTGTCCTTCAAAAGGAACATATTAATCAAGCAGCCAATCTTCCGTAAGGAGATTATAACGTGGGTGAATCAATAGTTATCAAAAAAAACAAACTCAGTCCACTTTCACTCGGTTCTTTCATCAGGGTACCCTGGCACACGTGCTTACCTAAAAAAACTTGAAGTTGTTCACCGTCTGGCGCAACCGTAGGACACGTCTCTACAGTGAATCTGTATTCTTTGGATAAAGCGAATCCCAGCTCTACAATTACAGGTTTCTTCCACTGTTTTTTTTTTCGAGGAGCGTTCGCTTCACCAGTTAAATTTTTGATTACTGTTTATGTCACTTGAATCAGTTTGGATAGGCAAGTTTACACGGGCACACAAAGTCAAAAACACGAGGGTTCCCTTAATTTGGAAAGATGACCAGAGGACAACTTCTTTCAACAGATAGTCTTGGTTAACTATTCACTCTTTCAATACTTGTCGGAAATAGTAATGTTATTTTTTGTAATTTTTCTCGCCGCCAAGCAGCATGTATATTTGAGTTTATTGTGAAGAAATAAAGTCTGGCTCAAAGGCCCAGTATAAACATTTAGTCTTTAGAAAAACCGTTAGTGGGATTGGTATTACTGTCTATCTCTGATGGCACATGCACTGTCAGACCAGTGTTACTTGAAACAACCCACGTGGTTAAAGATAGGAAATGTCTATTCTTCTCACAAGAATGTCTCTTTTCTACTAAACGCCGGCAAGTTCTGGGTCACCCCAGTATTCACTGCATAAAATGGAAAAAGCACATATAAAATAATTATACATACTATGTATAAGGATATAACTTATATTTTAAACTGCAAGCGTAGAGCTTATCATTTAACACTTCCCGTGAAATAAGTTATATTATAAAATCAATCATCATGAATTTGAAATACATATAAATATATTTCGTCAACACTCATGAGACATCTAGCAGTTATAAGTTAGTTTAGAAAATGTATCTCGCCTGAGTATTAGCAGTTAAATGGAATTATTTTTATTAGCCGAATGGGTTTAGCTAGAAATTTATAATTTATCTTGCTTTCCACTGTAACTCGTCGACTAAAGAATATAACAAACTATTAAAATAATCACTCTGCACACAGAACTGGTTTAAAATGAAATAGGCGATTAAACACTTTATCACTTCACAAAATACTAGAGATCTATTTATATATAATATTTACCTCACGCAGAACTACAGACTAAACCATGAACTAGAATACTGTAATCTAATGGTAATTTAGAACTCGGCAAAATGCCCAAGAAACTCAGACTTCGCCAAAACACAGATATTAAATCTAGCATAGCGATCTGTCTACTGCGAATTTAAGAGTCAGAATGAAATTAAAGTTTAACATTCTGGTTATATCTATCAAACGGACAAAGAGGTGAACGTTTATTTCGTAGAACGAAATGCTCTCTCCTTTCCGGCTTTAACGATACGTTTAACGCCTAAACGCATGTCGTAACTGCCACGTACTGACCGAGCTGTACGCGCGTCAGTTGGAGATCTCAGACTCCCCGTCTGCGGTGCGGAGCGCAATTTCACACTTCGCCGGACTATCCCGACGAAAACTCACGCAGTTGCTGCAAAAGGTAGACAATCCGTCTGCCTGCCATGTCCGACGGAGCGACTTCTCACACCCCCGGCCCAGAAATCTGGTCAGGCAGCGCTCTGACCGGGGAAACTGCAGACGTTCTGTCTGGCGAGAATCGTATATTCACAGCTATCGTTCGACCGGCAGAGACTGACATCTACGTAATCAAGTTAACCTTCAGTATGAGAAAGAAAAAACGATGATGGGAAAGAAATATATTTTTCGCAACGAACGAATGCGAAAAAAAAATACGGGAAAAAGTAAACTGCGATAATAAAATAGAGGATACGGGTGAAATGAAGAAGAAGAGGAAATAGGCAATTTATAGATCATAACTGTCTACGTGACATCAAGTGATATCAGTAACAGTGAAGTCATTGTGACAGTTGTCAATACCTACTCCCCTAATACTGAAGATAAATTCAAGTACGAGGATTAGTTGAACTAAGACTATTTTCATAACAAGGGAGCCTTAGCAACAAGGAAAAGACTTTATTTTTAGTGATTGACTTTTATTTGGTGTAGATACATGCAACATCATCAGTGTGTTTTTATTTTTAGGGTTTGTGTTTACACAAACAAAACTAAAGAGATGACTGTACATAAATAAAATTAAGAAATTGTAGTGCATTGTTTTGATTACTTTATGTCAGCTTTGAATTCCTTTTACTTTGAATTTAATTAATTCCCCTAGACACTATAACAGCCCATAGGTATTACTCTGAGAGTGGCACCATAGAATTCTGGTACTGAATATTACTATCTCGGCCAGAAATTCTTTACAGCCTGACTTTATACCTATGAACTCTATACACCATTGCTCTTTTCTGAGAATGGGGTATTTCTTATAAGACCAGACTCTTCTCTGGCAACTATCCTAGTATCACCTGATACACCTTGTCTTATTCTTCATAAATTAAGGAACCTCTCGCGACACATCTATCTGCAAAGATCCAAACATCACTGGGAGCAGAAACAACTATTGGCAGCTAAGTAAAACTTAAAAGCTGCCAAGTAAACTGTCCATTTTCGAAAACCATAACATCACACTGTGATGAATACTTTTTTCTAACTTACTTAGTCGTTCCCCTTCTACCGTGAGGTGTAGAGGTTTGGAAGAGAGAGCGCCAGACTATCCTATCAGCTGTCTTCCTCTTGGCCTGGTTCCATTCTAGTCCTCGATCCTTCAAAGATTGTCTAATGTTGTCCTCCCAGCGGACTCTGGGTCGTCCTCGGGGTCTGGATCCTTGGCTCTTTGTTTCCCATGCTTGTCGTGGTATCCGATCTTCTCCCATTCTGCAGACAATGGCCAAACCATCTTAATTGGGACTGTTCTACTTGGGTCTGCAGGGGGTAGGATTTAAGGCCTTGACGTATCGTCTGGTTGCGTACCATGTCTCTTCTTGTTACTTCAACCACCTTCCTCAGATACCTCATTTCTGAGGTTTGGATCTGGCTTTTATGGGTTGTAGTCATTGCCCATGACTCGCATCCGTATGTCAAGACTGGGACATAGGTGGAGCGGTATACAGCCATCTTCGTTTTCTTACCAACCTCTCTCTTGCTGAGGAATCCTCGATTTTATGGCCTGAAAAAAGTCTCCCAGCTGCTGCTTTTCGAGTGGCCAACTCTTCTTTGATGCCTCCCTTTCGGTCTATAATAGCTCCGAGGTATTTAAAGTGGTCGACCTGCTCCAGGACCTGTTCTCCCAGCTTAATCTGATGTTTTCTTTCTTCTCGTGCTATCACCATGGATTTTGTTTTAGAGCTGCTTATGACCATCCCTCTCTTCTCCAGCTCTTCCTTCCAGACTTGCAGGTTGGATTGGAGATGTGCCTCTGATTTAGCAATCAGGGCAACATCACAGCAAATGCCAGCTCCGAAATATAGACCTGTCTCATCTTCCAGTACCCCACTGAATACTTTCTTGTTCTCTCCTTACATGCCTTGATGACATCGTCCATAAGGAGTATGAAGAGGTAAGGTGATAGGATATCACCTTGTCTTACACCAGTGGTGGTCCTGAACTCTTCCGACTTATGGTTTGCTGTCCTCACATAATTTCTGCAAGACTTATAGAAGCTCTGTATAGCATGAATCAGAGGTGCTGGAATATTCTTCCTTGCCAAACAGTCCCAAAGTTTGCTCCAGGGGACCCTGTCAAACGCCTTTTCCAGATCTATGAAACAAAGATGCATCTCACTCTTATACTCAAGGGCCTTTTCACTCAGCTGTCTGAGTGTGAAGATTAGGTCTTGAGTACTTCGGTTTGCTCGGAATCCACACTGGACCTCATCCAATTGTGGCTCAGCTAGGCGTCGGAGTCTCTGCTCTAGGATTCTAGAGTAGATTTTACCAGGGACACTGAGAAGGGATATGCCTCTATGGTTTCCACACTGTCGATTGTCACCCTTTTTGAAAAATTGGTGTTATGATGGCAATCTCCCAATCCTTTGGTATGGTCTTGTTGTACCACGCTGCCTGTAAAACCCTTAAGAGTAATAGGTCGCCTGATGCTCCCATGAACTTAACCATTTCTGGTGTTATACCATCATGCCCTGCTGCTTTGCCCATCTTGATTTTCTCCAGTGCTGCCTTCAGTTCTTCCATCTTTATGTCATCTTCACCATCATTGGTTTTCTCTTCTGTGCTAGTGTTTATCATTTCTGATGCTTCTTCATGCTTGTCGTGGTTGAGTTAGAGTGTAGAGTATTTGTCGAGTTGGACAACTGTAGTGAAATCGACAAGGGATAGCGGACTGACAGAGTTATAGATTACACTTTAGATAAGGTGTAAATAGGAGATAGACTTGAGACAACCTGGAAGAAGATTTATTCAAATGATCTCTCTCTCTCTCCAGGCTTCAACTCACTTTTACTGTCTAAGCATCTCCTGCTCTCACTCTTTTCTCTTATCCTACATAGAGATTATAGTAAAGAGCTAAACAAGTTTAATTATGGATGGAAAGGTCGTGAACAGCGTATTAATAAAGGTGTAAACTTTATTAAAGAAGAAAAAGCATGGAATTAATGCATATCATCACAACAACATAAAATTACATCAATAATCATCAATAACCAAAATATGCAAAATACACCATCAACCACACTCACACCACCATTCATAAAACATGTAGAACACAGAGAGATGAAATAACTGAGTGTCAGTTGTCCGCTTTCGGGACCATATGAAATAGCTCCAGTAAGGGGTTTTTTCGTACATATCCTCCATGGGTGATGGAATTAACCTGAATAAAATCACTGTATAGGCGCTATCATTGGTGATTCCTCCCTAATTGCGCGAGGTGGTCTGGAAGACTCTATTTATCTCCTGCTGATCGAATAAACAAACTGAACGACAGCCTGTCCATAGATGGCTGCTCATACGTGCGAGGTTTTAAGTATCCAGAAAATACACCAGAAGAAGTCACTTGAGGACAAAAAGTTCCAGGCGCGCTTATCCGGCGCAAGGCTCTGCTTGGCTGTAAATCCTGTTTAAACTGGTTTGGCTGTGGTTTGCTGAGTGCCCCGTTTAGGCACAAAAAAGGCGGGTGATATGGAATTCTGCTATAGGCATGCTGAGCGGTTTTGATATTCTGGAAGCCGCAATGCTCTGGCTGGTAATCCAAGAGGCGAGTAGAGAACTACTACTGCATTTGGTGATTCCAGATTTAGCGTTGGCTCCGTTGCACTGCGTGAGCTTAACTTGGCGTTGACAAACAAGGGTTTTTTTTATTCAGGAACGGGGTTGACGA
This sequence comes from Oreohelix idahoensis, assembly GCA_024509875.1. Taxonomy (NCBI): domain Eukaryota; kingdom Metazoa; phylum Mollusca; class Gastropoda; order Stylommatophora; family Oreohelicidae; genus Oreohelix; species Oreohelix idahoensis. The sequence goes on from JAMPIV010004195.1 coordinate 31,962, forward strand.
TTCGTTGCTAGATGTATACAGAAACCCTCTAGATCGAAGAGTATATGACTTTCTTCGCCTGACTGAAGTCTGCTCTAGCGATTCGGTCTTCCTGAAACTGAGACCCAAAAAGAGACACCCTTTTACTTCAAGCAAACAACAAATCACACTAACTTTATACAGAATGTTTCGCTCCGCCATGGGATTAAATTCACTGTAGCTATTGCCATGATAGTTTAGGGCTGTCCTTAACCATGTCTCCTGTTCCTTAAAAATATCAATTATCAACACGCGCCCGCACAGGCTCAATATCTCTTGCACTCCCAGGTACCTGTCAGTAACTGTTCTGACAGCAACAATCCACTCCTCTTCTCCCAATCTCAACACACAGGAAACCCAACCTGTAGTTACAGTTAAATGAATATGCTTATTCATCTTACAACATCAAATGAATTCACATAAACAGACCACAGCACTTGACATTACACAAATAAATCACATGTCCCTTTTGGGGAAACAAAATATTAATATCCCACAAATGAATACACAGAAAACGCAATGTTCTAGCTACAACAACACAGTTGTGGCTGAACCATAAGACACAATTATATCTATGCCTGGTGACTGCTTTCAGTGAAAGTTATTGACTTAGTGCCTAGCCACACAAGTAAGCATAAAATGATCCTCCCTTGCCACTAGAAATATCTATCAAAAGGAATAAGTGACTATCTCCTATAATCCAGAGTTATTACCTGCATCTCACTATTCAGTTTTAAAGTGAACAATCCACACCTGACACTATCCCACAGAAATGACAGTTAATTTTTGCTGACTCTTAACCCAATGGTAAGCATTCGTGGACTGACTCTACGCCTAATATCTGTTATTGTAAGTTTAACATTTAACCCATGATAAACCGTAACAGTTTAAGCACCACCTAATAGGCCGCAGACAGCGCTACCTTATCACTGAATAAACTACTAGGAGAAGTCCTCAGAAATAAATTCACTTCCCTAACAGATATATATAAAAGCTAACATGAACACATCATATTATAATTATAAGACATGTCAACTCACCCCGAAAAATGACTAGAACATAGGCAAACACATTCTAGTACTGTGTTAAAGTTTGCCTTATCTCATGATGGTCATCTACGGGCCAGGAAAATTTACGAATGTCTTTGTCTATTAAAACCAGTCTACTCTTATAGATCACAAGGGACGCTCCCCCCGGCCTGCATATTTCTACAGAAGTTCGGCGAAAGACGTAATCTAGAGTAAGACAAAAGAAATCGTGTTCCCCAGGTAGAGAAATGCATAACATTATGCTCTATCTTGTCTAAGGGGCGAAAACCCAAAGACTGACCGCGATTGTTATCTTCCCCTGAAACAGATCACACTCGTTACCCAGGCCTCAAAGGGTACCAGCCGCTCGTCATCAAACGTTTTAAAGCGACCAGAGAAATTCCCCTGTTGGGACCACAGAGGGTACCCGCCGCTAACGAACCGTTTCTTTCACAGAAACCGTCTTTGGCTCGTTCTAACACTTAAAGCGGACCCGAGAAATGTTTCTCTGGTCGAACAGGTGCGTTTAGATAACATTACGTCTAGCGTTAGCTGACCGCAGCTGGCCAGCGTAAACAATCTCGGGTGGGGTTGAGAAGGTGAAAAAATGTAGGTAGAATATGAAAGAAACGAAAATACAAAATGTCTCGGAAAACAGAACATTTAAGGGAGTAATCAAATTATGGACAAGATGGTAAAATAAATTATCTTTCACGTGACAATGCTCACCATCCAGGAGTTCTGAGAAATATTCTTTCCATCTTCCCATTACTTCCTTCGGGGCAGTAAGCAATTTGCCTTGCTTGTCCTTTATAAATTTGAGAGGGCATTGTTTTTCCTTCCTCATGTTCTTTAGGGTCTTATAGAACAATTTCTGGTTTTCTTGTGCATCTTTTTCTAGCTTTTCTCCAAATTTTTCCCAGGACTTCTGTTTTGCTGCTAGCACTTTGTTCTTTGCTTCTGTTCTGAGTGTCACATATTCTCTATATTTTCCATTTGTCCTGTTGTGTTTTTAGCTCCTAAGTATTGTTTCCATGCCATTTTCTTCTCTCTTATTTTCTCTTTGACTTCCTCTTTCCACCAAGGTGTCCTCCTTCTCTTGTTCCCAAGTCGGACTTCACCGCATGCTTCTGCAGCAGCTGTCTTTATGATGTCCTTGAATTTAATCCAGAGGGTTTCCAAGTCATCAGGTCGTTCTTCTGAGTTGCTCACCGCTGCAGCAATAAGCCCCTGATATCTGGTCTTAATTTCTGGCTCTCTCAGCTTGTAGGTCCTAATGCTCATTTCTCCTGCTCGTTTACTTGGTTTCTTGCGTGATGTTGGGCAGTTCCTAGGCTGAGCAACTCTTTCAGTTGTTCTTTTGATTGTTAGCAGGTAGTGATCACTTCCAATCTCTGGCTCCCACCAGACTCTAGCATCTCGGACATATTTGAATGAGCTTCTCCGAACAATGGCATAGTCGATTACTGACTTCTCATTCTTTGTTGGTTCACATCTAGTGTATGCATGTATGCGCTTATGGGGGAACTTTGTGTTTGTAATGATCAGATTCTGCTCACTGCAGAATCTAAGGAGTCGCTTTCCATTGTCATTGAGAATATCTTCTCCATATCTTCCGATAACTCCACCCCATCTAGCATGGTCATTTCCAACTCTGGCATTAAAATCTCCGAGCATGATAACTTCATCTAGGCAGTCATCCACTGTCCTTTGAAGCAGCTCGAAGAATTCCTCCTTGACCTCTGCTCTCTCATCCTCATTTGGCCCATACACTATGACCAGGTTGACTATGGTTTCTCCTTCTTTTAGTTTAACAACCATAATGCGCTCCGAGACAAAGTTCCATCCCTTGATACTATCTTTTTTATTTTGGGCCACAATGCAACCCACGCCCCCTTTAGCTCTTTCAGACATGGGTACACCACTGTAGAGCAGCGTGTTGCCATCGAGATCCATGACTCCTTGTCCTTTTTCTTTGTTTCCGTTATAGCCAGGATTTCTAGTTTTGCTTTCCTCATCTCTTCCACCAGCTCCTCTTCCTTCCCATTTATACTTCTTGTGTTCCAAGTTCCATAAGTCGTAGTCCGTAGTCCGTTCCAGTTCGTCGCCTTTAGAATCAGTCCAGTTTTCTCTCTTGTGTTGCTAGTAATCGTGATTTAAAGCAAACAGGTGATTGGCCTGTTGTGCCTTTGCATGGTGGAGGGGCTGCCTCCTTACGGCCTCCATGCAGGCCGCCCTCCTCCTTTTTCATCCGGGCTTGGGACCGGCATTGGCGGAGTTCTTTTTTCTAAACAATTGTTTATTTTTATAACTGAAGACATAACTGATTTTTAAATTTGTTACTTGTATTAGGACAAATCTAAAGTTGATTTAATCTTTTTGAATGTACTGCATCCTTATGTCTCTTAAATACACGTAAACGGAGTGATACAATAATAATAAGAGGAATTCGCTGAATTAACTCAGCTTGGGCTTGTACGAGCTAAAACTATATTACATAATCCTTCACAAAAGTTTACGGCAGAGACTAATGTTAACCTGTCCAGCCAATGCAGCATTGTTCTCGGTTTTCTGAATATCTTGTGAAACTACCTTGAGGTAAAAGGATCATTATCCTTCTATCTACAACTCTGCCAAGAGTAATCTTGTGCAAAGGTTGAAACTTTTTGAAGATCCACCTCAGACACTTTTGAGTTTTGGCCACTGTTGGGCCACTACTGCAGAACTAAGGGGAGGCAAACCGTCACAGTATTCTATGTAAACGAGGGTAGTGGGGGATAGACACTTGAGGAAGGTTCCTCGGACTTGTGGCTCTAAGTTTTATAAAAGAAGTTTTATACTTTTAATTTATAAGTTACTTCAAATCACTTTGGCCTGTCACATAATTGAATCCTTATTACTAACTCCTATTCTGGCTGTACGTGATCTCCTTGATTAAGATAGATAATGCAGTGGGGAAACTTCAAAACACTCTGGGTTTTAAAGTTAGAATTTTGCCGACGCAAAACTTACCCTCGCGAGTTTCTCTTGGATGGAACCCAATCACAATTTAGTTTAGTTTAGTTTTTTTTTAATTTTAAGCCAACCACATGGTAAGGTGTCTTATTTTAGTACATTTCCTTCTAAATCACGATAATTATTGCCATGTCAAAGTAACGTACTGGAACTAACTATTATATGACATGCCGGAAATCATTATGTCATATCATCATCATCATCATCATTCTCCCTTGGCCATTGACTGACATGACTAAGCAGTCTCCGGCCATCACACCTTGCGGCATCATAGGGCAACAAGAAATTATCCGTTGTTCCGTTACACCTAACGGCGTTTATTGGTACAACAGATTATTAATTGTTGTTTCTTTGATCAGTGACAAGCAAGCGGATGATCAGTCCACTGTGCCCCGAACTTGCCCTCGAGTGTACTCTACTTTTGCCGCCATAAAACCATTTCACCATGCCAGCCATACTTCCATCCAGCCAAAATTTTATTCGGGACCGAAGGTCCGCGAAAAAGGACAGTCTGGTACAGGCACAGCTCTCGCTCACTGCCTCCACTATGCTGGGAGGAGCCGGCGACCGGGACCACACACAGCCTTGAGAGGACAAAGATCGCCTTAAAGGTATTATGTCATATGCCTTGCCCTAATTCCACAATCTTCTTATCTCTTCTTCCAATCTCTGTTTATTACAACAAGAAATCTTGCTGGAACTGATTTTATCATATCTCCTCGTGTCCTAATACTTCAAGACTGTTATAAGGATGAGCCGTATTTGTGCATGTCGTGCCTCCGAATAAGACACATGTTATCTTACAACTACCATCTTCAACCAAGCTGTCCGGAAATAATTACGCAATCTAAATGGGGTGATAGATAATTTAATTCATATCTATCAAAATACGTCTACTGCCTGCTTCTTAAGCAAACAAGTCAATGTGGTATTGTCCGCCGTCTTCACTAAACGCCGATTGTCCACAAAGTAAAGATAAACAGGTTAAGAATGTGACAAACTTGTAAAATACATGGTGCCAACCCGAGGATAAGATAATTATAGGTAGATAGGGCGATAAAAGGATGATAAAGACCGATGAATAACGGCATAGGGGAGTGGGATGAAGATGTCTCAGGAAAAATTAACGAATGAATTAAGACTGCCGTCTTAATCGCTAGCATAGTTTGGAGTATTACTCTTGGGTCATCCAGGTCTGCATTATTCTGGCTCTTCAGAGTTGCAATTACTGACAGTGCATCTGTGAAGAAAACATCTGTCTCTCGGTGCTTTCCTCTATCATTAGGACCTCTACTGCAGTTTTCAAGGCCTCTGCCTCTATAATAAAGTTACTTGAGAATTGTCCTGATTTCACTGACAGCTTTTTTTTGTGTACCAGAAAGACCCCTCAAGCTCCATCTTCTGTTGCATTTGTTGCTGATCCCAATGTGTATTTTCATTGGTCCAGATGTTCCTTGAGTAATGTTTCTCTATGTATTTTGTCATTATGGCTTTTCTCTCTGTTGCAGTCTGGCTCTTCTTTCTAACAATCTAGGAGTTTTCTATAATTTCAGGGAAGCGATGTTGCTTCCAAGCTTAGATCTTGTGTGCAGTGTTGATGGATTTAGTAGTTGATATGGCATTTGTAGGATCTGCTCTCATCTTTGTTGTGGTTGATTCGACGAAGTTGCTTTGCTTGTCTTCCCCTTACAAGAGCATTTATTTTATGGTACATTGGATGTTCTGTTAGTCTCCTGAATTTCTTGGCGTGTTGTTGGGTCCTGTTATATCCTCTATCCTCCACTGGTTGAAGATATGTAAAGAGCATATAAAGCAACAAGGGTTTAAGATCGCAGTATAATACAAAGCAAACACGATGCAGTTTGTTCATCATTAAGATTAAACTAACAAGACAAACATATTTAATTGTTACACGTTGACAAATTGAAAGATTACAGTTTATAAGAACTTTATAATTACTTGAAGTTAATTTATCTTTTATAAAGAGGAATTTTCCTGTCCAGCGTTTTACAGAGTCTTGTTTATTAAAAAAAATGCTCTCCTTTTCACCAGTCTTCCAAAATGCAAAATGACTCTAGTGTTGAAGTCTAGGATGGATGTTTTTAGTTTGTTCTCTATCGATAGCATCGACAGAGCATTCAGCTTTCTTCGCTTATCGCCCAAAAGTAAGCTTTAATACGATTCAGTGTTGTAAAATGCCTTTCCGATTCAGATATTGTCATCGGTGTGGAGATAATCATTTCTAGGAGTTTGGTCGTTTCGCTGAAAGCGATAGTAAGATCAAGTACCAAGGATAGACAACTCTAGTTATCTTAGGGACAGCCAAAAGTACAGCAATCGGGACATTCATCGCATGTATACAGAAGCAAATTTTTCTATGGCCGTGACGTCTAGATTATTGAAACGTAAACTACATCAAACTATTCTTCGAATTCTTGGGGATGGCTCTCAGTCATCTTCCTAGTAGGATTGGAAAACAAAGTACAGGCATTAAGGAAGTGGAAATTGGTGGGAGCAGCAGTGAGATTTTGGGTGGAAGAGAGAGAGAGAGAGAGAGAGAGAGAGAGAGAGAGAGAGAGAGAGAGAGAGAGAGAGAGAGAGAGAGAGAGAGAGAGAGAGCGCAAACGAGAGCACGAGGAAGGATCAACAGAGAATCCTACGCGTTATAATATACTTATGGAGACTTGTTGTATGTCACTATAAAAAACATGAAAAAGGGCTTTTTTAAAGACCAGGTGGGGAAGTACTTTAGTATCCTCTTAGAACAGGGGTGTCCAACCTTTTAAATTCGCGGACCACATTGCCAGTTTAGCCAGGCCCCGGGTGCCGAACTTATAATAACATTTTCAACGTAACCAAATAAGGCAGTAAGATATAATTCATACAAATTTAAACAATGAATAAAAGGAGCATTTATTTTTATACTTTAACAAAGTAACCATTAAAATATTCAATTTTAAAAATACCATTTATTTTAAATTATCTACCTAATGGCCATATTACACCTTCACTTATATCAATTACATTTAGTCAAAAATTCTCACTGATTAGACATACTGTATCTAAAGAGAAACGTGGCACTGTCTTTTCTTTCACACAAAGTCAATGTCATCATGCACAGTTGATATGGCAACTCGAAGAATGCTAGATAGACGTTCATCTTTCAATTCTGATCATGATTTTGTTTCTTTGTTTTTCATTCTTGAGAAAAGTTGTTCACAAGAATAAATACTCTAATAAAAAATTATATAAAAAATATTTTAAACACAAGCTTTTAATGCACTAAAAAGCCACAAATAATTTTTCAAGGAGTTTATAGCTTGCAGTAAAAACATGTAACATCAAATTTAATTTCATGTAGAATCAGTGCCCCAGGCTTTTTGTCAATTTGATATTACATTTTTTTTTACTGCAAGCTATAAACTCCGTGAAAAATTATGTGTGGCTTTATAGTGCATTAAAAGCCTGTGTTTCGAATATTTTTAATATATTTTTTTTTCTTCTTTTAGTGTTATTTGTTTTTTTTTTCTTTACATTTAAGTCAAATGTAATCGATCCGCTAATGACATCAGTTTGCGATAAACGAGTCCAGAGCACAGGAGGCGGATTTCATTATTCAGTATATTACACGGAAAGTTAATATATATATTTATATATATATATATATATATATATATATATATATATATATATATATATATATATATATATATATATATATATATATATTTAAAAATTTTGATAAGAGTTGTAAATTACATTTTTTTAAATGTAGTTGTCAGTTGCGTGTATGTCTGTGCACGCGCGTGCGATAATGTGTGTGTGTGTGGAGCGGAGGAGGGAGGAGAAGTTTCAATATTTCTCTCAAGAATGACAATCTTGTTGGAAAGAATACGCCTAGATTATTTGCTATCACCCATTTCACTGATGAAACAATACAACAACAACAAAATTAATATTCATTTTAATGTTATTCATTTTATTATTTTTACAACTGATTATTGTATTGTCATCGAAAATACACAACTATGCCAAGTTTCAGAGCTATTGCTCATCTGGAAGTGATCGAAAAATCGATTGCAAGATTTGAAGGTGACATACGTTGCAAGTTAAAGAAAATCCTGCAAAAAAGTTAAATACATTGGTAAACATGCCTAGACTGACTGGTGTATCTTACAGGAGAAAAGTGCTTGCTGCAATATGTCAGAAGGCAATGCTGATAAAACTATCTTTGAAAATATGACACTCACAATATATTTTCCTATTTTTACTCGCTCTTGACACCATAATCGATTTTGACGAGGGAATAACTCAAATGTGTCTGTGCTTTGCTTAGAATTTTCTTAAATTTGTCGGAGTGGCTCGATTTTTCTGCTTAAATTGGAATTTTTTAAAAGTTATTGGCGTACCAGACTGAGACCCTTGTCGGGCCGAGAACTGGTCCGCGGGCCGTAGGTTGGACACCTTTGCCTTAGAACGAGCTGCCATTGTTTGAATGTGTCTACCAAAGTAAACATTTGACCTAACACCGAAACGCAATGGAGCGAGACTTGTTGTGAAAAGAGCGGATAGTCCGTAACCTACATTTGTTTGGATTCTCTTATTTTTGAGTCACGCACCGCTTGCAGTTACAGTGGCTGATTAAGCTTAGCTGCAATTCCGCAAATAATGGCTGGCCTAGTAAACCGAACTCCGCGTTATTAGATTATAACTCGACAGATATTACCTGCTGCTGGTTTATATGATTTTATGTTTAGTGTCTGTTATACACGGTAGGCCTACTATAAAATCCTAATAATTATATCGGTAGCGACTAAAACTGTTGCTTGTTCATATGTCTTGTTGATGGTGCGTCACGCCGTGTTGCTGATCGTGCGTGACATTGTGTTGTTCATTGAGTGAAGATATATAGAACGTGGTGGTATTCTTGGGGCAGTGATTGTGTTATTGATAGTGTGGGAAGGTGTTCTTTATAGTATTTGGGGGTGCTCTTTATTGTGTTTGTCTGTGCTCTGTTGTTGATTGTGTGTGATGGTGGTCTTTACAGTGTTCGATAGTGTTGTCTTGTTGATATTGTGTGACACTGTGATGTTGATTTGCGTGACGGTGTTCTTGATAGTGTTTCTTCTTCTTCGAACACTCTCAGACGTCTACTTGAATATGTTCAAAGAAAGCAATGGTCAGCTGGCGGCTATTTCTATCTCCAAAGAGCTTTGCCAGGAATGGTACTAGTGATGGCCACGTGTGCTCTCTCTGTTCCTCATATGTTGAGCATCTTTGAAGCAGTGTTCAGCACTCATTTTATCAGTGCCACTGTCACATTCATCGGTAGTTCCTTCCTTTAGCTTTTTGAATAGGTGATATCTCAATCTATTGTGGCCCGTGCGGATTCTGAAGATTATCACTTGTTCTCTTCAGTTGAGCTGGTAATATGCATCATTTTTGGTATGGCCTGGATGTTCTGCTACCCATTTGTTCCTGTATGTACTTCTGATAAAACTCTTTGCCTCTTCAAAAGTTATACTTGTATCAGGCTGAGGTAGCTTTTCACCTTCTTTTGCCAATCTGTCAGATTTTTCATTGCCGGAGATGTTGCTGTCGTGAAGTGACGTCTGTATCACAACACGAATTCTGCATAACTCTGACCACACCGTACGGCATACATTGTAAGAACTGCAAGATACTCAGACCAATCAGAACGCTCCGTTATGCCATGTTTAATACAGCCTTGGAAAAATAAAATGAAGTCTCAATCCGTGCAACTGAGTGAAGGATGCAAATTAACTAAATCTTTATGAAAGAAGTACCACCTAGAAGAGGCTACGAAAACGATATTAGAGATGTTGCTCTACCCGTAAGTAATAACACTTTTACAAATATTGATATAGGACGGGAAAAATCTCTAGTTGAAGGCCTCGCAGCTTCAGGTTAGTCCATTAAATAGCTGTGTAAAGTACGCATAGAATAAAATGCATTTAGGAATGAAAAAGGTTGTTTACTAGAAATATGTAGAATAATATAGGGCGTATTTTAAACTTCAGATGAATAAAATCGCTCCAGGAATAACTTAGATAAATAAAATCTTAGTTGTCCTGATTTGCACAAGAGGCAAAATTTACCAATTTTTTATGAACTCAAAACACATTCCTTGGGAAACCACCTCGGACGGTCGAGGTCCCCCTATAAATAGTGCGTGTCTAACAGAATGACAACCAGCTGCATTACATACACACAGGACGTGTCCATCTCGCCTTGAGCACGCAGCGTTCGCACACAACCGTGAGAAATACAAACCAGATAAGTTGAATTTAATTTATTTGCTGTTTCTATTTTGTATACAATTTAAGCGGTTAGTATAATTGTTGATTGCTTGATACTGGCTAGGAGTGATAATATAAAATAGGAATAGCCATAAATTAAAAAGAAACAAATAAATTTTAATAGGCCCAGGCGCCACGTGCTTTCCATTGCGTGGTACGGTAGACATTTTTACTTTACTTAAGTCATCAGAAAATAGCAAAAAGTTGAATCATCCTAAACTGTAATCATAGATCCTAGTAGTGTTAATCAATTATTAATAATAAATATTAGTGGTTAAGGGAATTTTAGATTTACCAGATCAAAAGATTTGGACCAAACTTCTAAGAATAAGAACAAGATAGCACAATAAAATAATTAAATTAATAATAACAAAATAAAAGAAAGGGAGCTAAAAGAAATAGGAAAGAACAATAAGTAAAGAAATTCAAATAGGAAATTAGGACATAGCTCATAACCAAACATGGCACCTGTAGTCCTAACTAGATTACAGTCAGGTGAAGGCAAAACGTGGGCAGAAACAGTTAAAAACAAAGATAGGGACACCAGGCACGATAAACTAGAAGAGAATAGTCAGGCCCCCATAGAAGAAATTTCTAACCAAAAAAATAGCAATGAAAGTACCAAAGAAGACTCAAGACATAAAGCATCCCAGGCAGTTTCCCAAAATAAAGATGTAGTAAACATATGTCGGTTAAAGATAACACAAGTAGCTGGTGAGGCTGTCAAGATCAAGGCACTAGATGAAGACAAAATTATAAAAATCCTTGATCCTGTGTTAGGCAAAAAGGCGATAGCCAAAATTTCAAAAACCCATTTTGGCATAATAATTACCCCAAATCAGAGCGACAGAATAAAAGAGATGTTAGAGGAACTCAAAGTAGAAGCAAAAACAGTGACTCTGGCACACGACATAAAAGTAAAGATAGAGCTGGCAAAAGAGACCAATAGGTGTGTGTTAAAAGGGATAAACATTAACCTTTCAAGCGAGGAAGTTATGAACAGCATCGCAAAACAGAACCCAGACATAAAGTTGGTACATGTGGACAGAATAATGGTGAAAGGGAGCATTGTAACCCCAGTGGTTATAATAACGGCAGAAGGGAGGGAAACCCCTAAAACACTACTATTTGGGAAAACCAAGAAGCACACCGAAGCTTACATTCCCCCTGTGCTACAGTGCTCCAACTGTTTGAAATTCGGCCATGGAAGGAACAATTGTAAGGGGAGAACAGTTTGTCGGTACTGCTCCAGTAACCACCCCTCTACACAGTGTGAAAAGGCAAAGGCAGATACCGACTACAAAAAGGCGAATGGGAACAGAAAGTGTTCCAATTGCAAAGGGAACCACAGTGCCAGGTATCAGGGCTGTCCAGTGTACCAGCAAACCAAACAAGCACTAAAAGAATCCATTTTAACAAGAACACCATTTAAAACAGTAATTAAAGAAATAAAAGAAAACACAAAAAACACAAACAGTAAAGTTGTAGAAGAAATCAAGTCTCTTAAAGAAGAAATTAAAACTATTAAAACGCAGCAGTCAAAAGAACAGAAAATAACTAACAAAACAAAAGAAAGCAGCAAGCCAGACAGGTCAGCTACAACTCTGGAAAATGTGAATTCACTGAAAAGTGCAGAGGCATTGCTACAAGAAGTGAAAGCCATACAGTTCCAAATTACCCAGGATGTGGCTAAACTGACTGCACTGAAAGAAGAAAATGAAATAATGCTAGTCAAACTTTCCGAACTAAAAGAAGAAAGTGAAATAATACTAAAAAGAATGGAAAGTGAAAGGCAGGAGATCAACATAGGGAGAGAAGGGAATGTAGCATTAGATGAAAATAGGAAAGTGGTCAACCTAGAAGAAACTAGCTCTATCAAAGAACACGTTGATGCACTTTTACCATACATAACAGAAAAAGTTACGGATACAATGATAAGTTTTAATAAGGCTTTTCTAGAGAACTTGATTGATGATGGGTCCACGAGTGCAGGGAATACAGATTAAGAGCAAATTGATAGTTAACCAAAATAAAAGGGATAATAGATGATGTTAAAATTCAATTTAGAAAGATTTAAAATTATACAGTGGAATTGTAGGGAAGAATTTTGCACCCCTACTATCAGAGACAGGATTAACTACTGATATATATGCTCTTCAAGAGACCCATTTAAACCCAAATAGTAGATATAGTTGTAAGGGCTTTAAGATACTTAGACACGATAGGAAAGAAGGTAGAGGAGGTGGTGTCGCAGTCTTAGTTAGCGAAAAATTTAAAATCATAGACTGGGAAGTTTTTAATACAACCAATATAGAAGGTATCCAGGTTACTATAGCAGCTGAACCAAACAATCTAACAATTCTAAATGTATATGCTAAAGATGGCATAATTAAAGATGAAGAAATACTAGCCATAAGCACCAGACTAGGCCCCAAAACAATCATAGTAGGCGATTTTAATTCCCATCATTGTGCTTGGGGTGGACAACATACAGATAATGCAGGAAAATGCCTACTTGACTTCATAGAAAACAATGAACTACTAATACTAAATGATGGATCTGCAACAAGAATTAATCCACAAGCTAATAGGGCAGACTCAGCAATAGACATAAGTATAGCAACTAACAACCTAGCGAATGTAAATTGGGAAGTGTTACAAGACACAAACTCAGATCATCTGCCCATTGTAATAACCATGCATGAAAATGTCATTCCAAACCCAGAACCAGAGAAACCTACCTTCAACTATAAAAAAGCAAACTGGGAAGCTTTCCAATCAGAGCTGGAGGTGATGGAATATAAAGACATGGAATCAGATGATACTGACTTGTGGGCAGAAACACTGACAAATGAAATTCTGAAAATAGCAATAAAGTATATACCAAATAAAAATATGCCACAACACCTTAAACAAAAAAATAACATTAATAAGAAAAGAGAAACTCAATGGAATAAAGAACCAGTTGCCTGGTGGAATAAAAGCTGTGCAGAAATTCATGAGAGAAGAAAAAGGGCCTTACAAAAATATAGAAATAACAGAACAGAAGAAAATTATGATAAGTATAAACTTATTAGGAATGAATCTAACAGAATAATATTCAAAGCCAAAGAAACTAACTGAAAGGAGTTTTGTCAGTCACTTAAACCTAGCACTCAAATTAGAGAAGTATGGAGAAAGCTTAAGGCAATCAAAGGGAACAATAAGAAAACAATAATGCCAACAATCAAACTACCAAAGAGAGCGGAAACAGATAAAGAAAAAGCTAATGCCCTTGCCGAGTATTTCTATAAAGTCAGTGCAAAAAGTAGCCTTGGACAGGAAGAAAATGAGAGAAGAGAAAGACTTAGGATACAGTTTTTAAAAGAACTACCAGACCAGATAGATGAAACAAACTATTTAGATGCTGATATAACGGAGGAAGAAGTAACTAATGCAATAAAAGATAAATCTAATACTGCCTCAGGGCAAGATATACTTAGTTATGAAATCCTTAAGAAAGTACCCAAAAGAACTATAAACATAATAACTTCACTTTATAACAAAATCTGGAGCTTAGGAAAGATACCAAAAGCATGGAAAGTAGCTATGATAGTACCCATTCTAAAACCCAATAAGGAAGCCCATGATGTAAGTTCATATAGGCCTATCTCCTTAACATCACAACTAGGTAAAATACTGGAAACTGTTGTGAATAAAAGAGTTAAATTCTACCTAGAAAAAACCCAGTTATATAGCCCAAACCAGTCAGGGTTTAGAGCAGACAGGAGTACAGTAGACCAGCTTGTAAGATTAGAACACGATGTAAAGCTAGGGTTCAAGAGGAAAGAGAAAACAGTGGCAGTCTTTCTAGATGTAGCTAGAGCATATGATGAATGCTGGCGAGATGGAGCTCTTTACAAAATGAAAAAGATTGGCATTAATGGTAAAACCTATAGGTACCTAGAAAACTTTTTACAGGACAGGTATTTTGCTGTACAGGTGAATAATGATAGGTCAGAAATATATGAACAACAGAATGGGATTCCTCAAGGATCAGTGATCTCTCCTTCAATTTTCACTATAGCTGTAAATGATTTAGCAGATGAATTTAATGAAGACAACATGGAAGAAAAGTAGAAAAGGCAGACACGCGTTCAAACTGCTGAAAGAACCAACGAGGACATGCCAGGTCAGAGACGAATTAAAGATACCATCGAACAAAAAACTGTGGCGTCTCCGACTCGGTGCAGCATACTTCATGGTAGAAGAACCACACTGCCAAGAGTGTCAGGAAGAGAATGACATAGACCACTACCTGATCCACTGTAAAAAGTATGAACAACAAAGGCTTGAATTAAAAACTTACTATAGAAATCACAATATAGACTTAACAAGTGATAAGGTTTTAAGTATAGATGCCCCAAGAGATGCCCAATCAATACTTAAAAGATATATACATAAAACAAAGGAAAAAATATAAGGTTAGAACTTCAGGAAAACCATCCAACTAAATAGAAATTAAGCAGCAAGAACTAACAAAGCATTAACAAAAAAAAATAACTACTCATAGGACAAGGAAAGACAAGGTATTAAAAAAAAGGGACAACAACTCAAAAAGAACAAATACTAATACAAATTAAAACCAAGTGTAAAGGACAATAGTTATCTAGAAACAATACAAAAGAGAAAATAAAATTGACAAATACTAATATAAATAAAAATCAGCAACTGCAAAAGACAACAGTTATTTAAATTGAAAACAAAATTAATAAATAAAATGACACTAAATACCCCAATTATAACCAACTTTCAGGTTGAACAGGGTAGACCAAGATGGAAAGAGAAGAGGCAACAATAATCAGATGTTGAATGCCAGATCTCAACCCACCAACTCATCAAAACAACAACAACAACAACGAATCAGGTCAGTCACAATATTTGAAAACGACAGCGAGCGGCAAAAAGAAAGCTGGTGTTAGTGCAAGTGATTTGCCTTCTGTACTTAGAAACAGACCTTAAACAGCCATTAACAGCTCGTCTGTGTGTATGCCTGAGGGTAAGAACGAATCTATATATATATATATATATATATATATATATATATATATATATACATATATATATATATATATATATATATATATATATGTGTGTGTGTGTGTGTTTGTGTGTGTGTGTATGTATATAATTATGTGCATTTCTAGTAATTAATCCACCTGTACGATAGGAAGTGTATAGATGTGTTAGAAAATTACAGTGTGTTGCTGCTAAACTTACAGGCTTGTGTGTAATTCTGGAGGCAAAAACCAGCCTTGGGAAATATTCAAATATTGAGAATGATGTCTAAAGTGTGTCTGTAAGTTTGGAAATGTATTTAAAGAGGTATTTCTTAATGGAACGACACACATACCAGGAACATATGGAAGGATGAAAGTAATTGGATTACTGTATAGTTTGATATATTACTTAGTAGTTTTATTCACAACCAAATTATTGTAGGGAGGCGGATCATGGAAAAAGGAGTATAAATAAGGATGTAGAAGAAATTTATGATTACAGTGAACTGAATTGATTGTTGCTACTATATTATAATGATTACGCGAACTACAAGAGAGAAAACCGGACTGATTCTAAAGGCGACGAACTGGAACGGACTACGGACTACGACTTATGGAACTTGGAATACAAGAAGTATAAATGGGAAGGAAGAGGAGCTGGTGGAAGAGATGAGGAAAGCAAAACTAGAAATCCTGGCTATAACGGAAACGAAGAAAAAAGGACAAGGAGTCATGGATCTCGATGGCAACACGTTGCTCTACAGTGGTGTACCCATATCTGAAAGAGCTAAAGGGGGCGTGGGTTGCATTGTGGCCCAAAATCAAAAAGATAGTATCAAGGGATGGAACTTTGTCTCGGAGCGCATTATGGTTGTAAAACTAAAAGAAGGAGAAACCATAGTCAACCTGGTCATAGTGTATGGGCCAAATGAGGATGAGAGAGCAGAGGTCAAGGAGGAATTCTTCGAGCTGCTTCAAAGGACAGTGGATGACTGCCTAGATGAAGTTATTATGCTCGGAGATTTTAATGCCAGAGTTGGAAATGACCATGCTAGATGGGGTGGAGTTATCGGAAGATATGGAGAAGATACTCTCAATGACAATGGAAAGCGACTCCTTAGATTCTGCAGTGAGCAGAATCTGATCATTACAAACACAAAGTTCCCCCATAAGCGCATACATGCATACACTAGATGTGAACCAACCAAGAATGAGAAGTCAGTGATCGACTATGCCATTGTTCGGAGAAGCTCATTCAGATATGTCCGAGATGCAAGAGTCTGGAGGGGGCCAGAGATTGGAAGTGATCACTACCTGCTAACAATCAAACGAACAACTGAAAGAGTTGCTCAGCCTAGGAACTGCCCAACATCACGCAAGAAACCAAGTAAACGAGCAAGAGAAATGAGCATTAGGACCTACAAGCTTAGAGAGCCAGAAATTAAGACCAGATATCAGGGGCTTATTGCTACAGCAGTGAGCAACACAGAAGAACGACCTGATGACTTGGAAACCCTCTGGAATAAATTCAAGGATATCATAAAGACAGCTGCTGCAGAAGCATGCGGTGAAGTCCGACTTGGGAACCAGAGAAAGAGGACACCTTGGTGGACAGAGGAAGTCAAAGAGAAAATAAGAGAGAAGAAAATGGCATGGAAACAATACTTGGGAGCTAAAAAACACAACAGGACAAATGGAAAAATATAGAGAATATGTGACACTCAGAACAGAAGCAAAGAACAAAGTGCTAGCAGCAAAACAGAAGTCCTGGGAAGAATTTGGAGAAAAGCTAGAAAAAGATGCACAAGAAAACCAGAAATTGTTCTATAAGACCCTAAAGAACATGAGGAAAGAAAAACAATGCCCTCTCAAATTTATAAAGGACAAGCAAGGCAAATTGCTTACTGCCCCGAAGGAAGTAATGGAAAGATGGAAAGAATATTTCTCAGAACTCCTGGATGGTGAGCATGATGAAGCATCAGAAATAATAAACACTAGCACAGAAGAGAAAACCAATGATGGTGAAGATGACATAAAGATGGAAGAACTGAGGGCAGCACTGGAGAAAATCAAGATGGGCAAAGCAGCAGGGCATGATGGTATAACACCAGAAATGGTTAAGTACATGGGAGCATCAGGCGACCTATTACTCTTAAAGGTCCTACAGGCAGCATGGTGCAACAAGACCATACCAAAGGATTGGGAGATTGCCATCATAACACCAATTTTCAAAAAGGGTGACAATCGACAATGTGGAAACCATAGAGGCATATCCCTTCTCAGTGTCCCTGGTAAAATCTACTCTAGAATCCTAGAGCAGAGACTCCGACGCCTAGCTGAGCCACAATTGGATGAGGTCCAGTGCGGATTCCGAGCAAACCGAAGTACTCAAGACCTAATCTTCACACTCAGACAGCTGAGTGAAAAGGCCCTTGAGTATAAGAGTGAGATCCATCTTTGTTTCATAGATCTGGAAAAGGCGTTTGACAGGGTCCCTTGGAGCAAACTTTGGGACTGTTTGGCAAGGAAGAATATTCCAGCACCT
This sequence comes from Oreohelix idahoensis, assembly GCA_024509875.1. Taxonomy (NCBI): domain Eukaryota; kingdom Metazoa; phylum Mollusca; class Gastropoda; order Stylommatophora; family Oreohelicidae; genus Oreohelix; species Oreohelix idahoensis. The sequence continues at coordinate 49,927 of JAMPIV010004195.1, forward strand.
CTGATTCATGCTATACAGAGCTTCTACAAGTCTTGCAGAAATTATGTGAGGACAGCAAACCATAAGTCAGAAGAGTTCAGGACCACCACTGGTGTAAGACAAGGTGATATCCTATCACCTTACCTCTTCATACTCCTTATGGACGATGTCATCAAGGCATGTAAGGAGAGAACAAGAAAGTATTCAGTGGGGTACTGGAAGATGAGACAGGTCTATATTTCGGAGATGGCATTTGCTGATGATGTTGCCCTGATTGCTAAATCAGAGGCATATCTCCAATCCAACCTGCAAGTCTGGAAGGAAGAGCTGGAGAAGAGAGGGATGGTCATAAGCAGCTCTAAAACAAAATCCATGGTGATATCACGAGAAGAAAGAAAACATCAGATTAAGTTGGGAGAACAGGTCCTGGAGCAGGTCGACCACTTTAAATATCTCGGAGCTATTATAGACCGAAAGGGAGGCATCAAAGAAGAGTTGGCCACTCGAAAAGCAGCGGCTGGGAGACTTTTTCAGGCCATAAATCGTGGATTCCTCAGCAGGAAAGAGGTTGGTAAGAAAACGAAGATGGCTGTATACCGCTCCACCTATGTCCCAGTCTTGACATATGGATGCGAGTCGTGGGCAATGACTACAACCCACAAAAGCCAGATCCAAACCTCAGAAATGAGGTATCTGAGGAAAGTGGTTGAAGTAACAAGAAGAGACATGGTCCGCAACCAGACGATCCGTCAAGGCCTAAAATCCCATCCGCTGCAGACCCAAATAGAACAGTCCCAACTAAGATGGTTTGGCCATGTCTGCAGAATGGGAGAAGATCGGCTACCACGACAAGCATGGGAAACAAAGAGCCAGGGATCCAGACCTCCAGGACGACCCAGAGTCCGCTGGGAGGACAACATTAGACAATCTTTGAAGGACCGAGGACTAGAATGGAACCAGGCCAGGAAGAAGACAGCTGATAGAATGGTCTGGCGCTCTCTCTTCCAAACCTCTACACCTCACGGTAGAAGGGGAACGACTAAGTAAGTAAGTACTATATTATATCTTGTGCGTCTGCTGGCACCCTGTCTGAAACTGTCTTTCGTCTCCATCTGTGTCATAGCGGGATATTGCTAGGAAAATACAGGGATTGCATTTAACTTCGTTGCAGGTTTTATCCTATAAAACTAAATATACAAGAGGCATCCCTTACTGAGGTTACTACGGATGCAGTGCCGATCTATGTCAGAGGGCCAGACATCTCGTGTATTCCACTTGGAAGAATTTCAGCAGATATTTCTGTCCAACATCAGAGGGAGCCATCTTCAGTGACTCAGATAAGTTGCCCACAAAGGCAACTGTACAGTATATTCCAGTTCACAAAACAGAAAATAAAACATTTCATGATGACAAAAGCAGTGTAGATCTCAAATCATATCTGTGACATTATCAAATATTCCTTAATCAGAGAGAGACCAAACAAGCAAGACTTTCTCTATAGTGATAGACAATTTAATTCAGTGAAAGACTTTGTTGAACATTTTTATTATTTATTTCATATTGTAATATGATTTCTTTTATAACTTTTCAAACAGAAAAGAGTAACTGTACAAATAAATTGTAAATATTTACCAACAGACTTACTTAAATTCTTTAAGTTAAGTTACAGTTTTGTTGGTGAATTTAATTAAATAATTACCCCTAGCAGAGTTAATAACCATTATATTAACAGAGTAGGATCAGGAGAGGTAGCACATAGGGACTCAGAGTAATACAGTACCATCTTCTCTGGGAACTTATACAGCTTGACCCTACCTTTGTTGTCTATACACCCTTACTCTTTTCATAGAAGGGGTATTACTGATAAGACCAGACTCTTATCTTGCACTATCCTGGTATCATCTGATACACCTTTATGTCCAGGATATCATATTCTTTAATTAACATAGGAACCTCTCGCGACAGTCGCAATGAGATGGGATCCACTGTACTACAACTCGTTTGAATTGGTGGCTCAGTATTGTAATATGAATACATTAAAGTACGAACCACACATTGTAATATAATGCGAATCTTGACATGTACGATATTCTGTAAATAAACATGGCTACGAATTGAACATGCTTTTACTGAGTCCCTTCTGAAACGTGTGTGCTTGTGTAGATGACGAGGTAATGATTATATGCAAACATCATAACATTACATGGTGGCAGCGGTGGGATACCGGACTGACGCAAAACAGCTACACGATAACACGTGAGTACAGTATTCGGCTAATTTTCGTCATCGAAGTCAGCCATGGCGGCGAAACAATATCGCAACGCACCGCAAATGAGATTCGCCGGTCAAGACGATAAGAGTGAAGCTTTCTTGTTATGGCGCCAACGCATAGATCTATATTCCAAGACCACTGGTCTGGAAGGACAAACCCTAACTCCATATATCCTAGAAGCATTGGACGATGAAGGTTTGAAAATCTACAACAGTTTTGCTACCGCCATGCCGGTTGAGTCGGCAACCGACCCCGTAGCCATATTGGACGAATTTGAAAAGCGTCTGATCATAAAGCACACAAACTTTAGAGCGGCAAGATTAGAGCTTCACCACCTGCGACAGAAACGTGGTGAAAGCCTAGATGATTTCTTCACTCGCATTAAGGAGAAAACAAGAGTATGTAAATTTAGCAACGAAGAAGAAAAAGAGCGAATTATTGAACAGATTCTTCTTAGCACACCAATGCCAGAATTCCAGAAATGGCTACTGAGCCAGAGTGATACGCTAACTTTACAACAACTTCTGGATGAAGGCAGGAAACACGAGGCACAAGCACTAAACATTAAACAAATTCAGCAAGGTACGTTAGCAGCCCAGGTGGATGCAGTGAAAAGCTATAAACCTAGACACAACAAAGCAACTGGTTCGAAACAACAAGAAAAACACAACACAAGCAGAGGTGCTATGTGTAAATGTTGTGGCCTAAACCACATACAAAACCACTGTCCAGCTAAAGACTCTACATGTCATTACTGCAGAAAGAGGGGCCACTGGATAAAATTATGTTTCAAGAGGAAACAAGACAGTGCTCAACACAAACTTCACAGCAGAAAGTCGTCAAAACAAACACACTCTATGATGACTGAGGACCTTGACTCCAGTGAAGAAAGTGATCCTTCCACTTTTGATACTGTGAAGATACTAACTTTCAGTAATGAACCAAAGAGAACGCAGGCTTTCTGCAAGGTACAATTCCGAATACCAGGAATTAAAAGGCACAAAGAAAGATATATTCGGTTCAAGATAGACACAGGTGCCCAAGGTAACACTCTACCCTTAAGAATATTCAGACAGATCATGCCTGACAAGGTGGATAAGCAAGGATTTCCCACAAGGGATGTAAAAAGTAGGAGTGGCAGGACAAAGCTAAGAGCTTACAATGGAACAAGTATAGACTGTTTCGGAGCAGTAACACTTGAATGTTTATACAGAGACTCTGAATGGACATCGTCAACATTTTACTTGGTAGATGTTGAAGGACCTGCAATTTTGGGTTTACCAATGTGCGAAAAGCTGAGTGTGGTAACTATTAACAACATTAAAGCTGACAAAAAAGAACATCTTACTCTACACGTCACTGGAGTAGATGACCTTAAACAGCGATTCCCAGAACAGTTCGACAGAATAGGCAAACTTCCAGGAAAGGCAAGATTCTTTTTAAAAGACAACGCTGAGCCAAAGATAGACCCACCTAGAAAGTATCCTATACATGTTAAACAGAAACTTGCCACAGAACTAGAAAAGATGGTGCAGAATGATGTTATTAGAAAGGTTGAAGAGCATTCTGATTGGTGTAGTAGTATCACAACCGTTCTGAAGCAGGATGGTTCTCTTCGGGTTTGCCTTGACCCAAAACACTTAAACAACAGTCTAAAGCGCTGTCCACACAAAATGCATACAGTGGAAGAGATAACTCACAGATTCCACAATGCCAAATATTTTTCTAAACTAGATGCTGTACACGGATACTGGAGTGTTGAGATAGCAGAGGAAAGTCAACTCCTTACAACTTTTCGAACACCATTCGGCAGATATTGTTTCAAGAGACTCCCATTTGGTTTGAATGTATCACAAGACATCTTCCAACAGAAGATTGACAACATTGTTGAGCAATGTTCTGGTACAGTGGCTATTGCGGATGACATTGTAGTCTGCGGCAGGTCAGAACAAGAACACGACCGTAACTTGATTAACTTGATGCATGTAGCACAGGCCAATGGGCTAACATTCAACAGCAAAAAGTGTACAATTAAGGCAACGGAGATACAATTTTTTGGATTGCTGTACACCCAGAATGGTGTAAAACCAGACCCTAAAAAGGTTGAAGATATTCATGACATGCCAACACCAGCTACAAAGAAGGAACTGCAACAATTCTTAGGTGCTGTCAATTTCCTAGCACAATTCATACCAAATTTGTCAGCTGCTGCAGAACCTTTGCGATCTCTACTACAGAATGAAACTCCGTATGAATGGTCAGAAGACTACCAACACATATTCAACCACTTGAAGACCCTCATATCATCTGATGCATGCTTGAAATACTATGACATGCAAGCACCCACTTTTCTCATGGTTGATTCCAGTCTGAAAGGCCTAGGAGCAGCACTTTTGCAACCAGACAAAAATCCTGAAGGACACTATGCCAAAGAACTTCGTCCTGTAGCTTACGCAAGCAAATCATTAAGTTCTGGCGAAAAGAAACTTGCAAACATTGAAAGAGAAATGCTAGCTGTACGCTTTGGAATCAAACGCTTCCACACATTTCTGTTCAACCGCCCATTTACAATTCTCTCAGATCATAAGCCACTTGAGATGATTCATAAAAAACCAATAGCTTCAGCACCACCACGACTACAAGCTCTGTTATTGGAAACACAAGGTTATGATTTTAATATTCAGTATATCCCAGGAGAGGATATAGGTCTTGCAGATTCTCTCAGCAGATTACCAAACCCCAACAAGACAGCAGATCTTACCCCAAACATCAAAGTTGATTTTGTCAAGTTTAGCGATAATCGGCTTGAACACATCAGAGAAGACACAATGAGAGATCCTATCCTTAACTCTCTCAAAGAACTGATATACCATGGATGGCCAAGCTCTATCAGGGAAGTTCCAACACACATCCGTCCATACTACTCGATGAGGGACGAGTTAAGCATCGAAGATGGTCTGATCCTTAAAGGAGATCGCATTGTTGTACCAGAAACACAACGCGATATCATCCTTAAACAGCTCCATAATAGTCACCTTGGTATTGTGAAGACACAACTGAGAGCAAAGAAAGATGTTTACTGGCCACAGATAAACAAGGACATAGAAACACTATGTAAAAACTGTTCAATTTGCCAAGAACATGCAAATAGGCAGTGCAGAGAACCTCTCATACCATCAGATATACCATTGAGCCCTTGGAGCATTATAGGAACTGATATTTTCTCAATCGACAATAATGACTATCTTATTATTGCTGATTACTACAGCAAATTTCCCATCATTGAGAAACTTCCACAACCCTCACCATCAGCTGTTATTGCAGACATTACAAAGAAGTATTGCAGCATGTTTGGCATCCCAGATGAAATTAGATCAGACAACGGTCCACATTTCTCAGGTCAAGCATACAGAAACTTCACTAAGGACTGGAAGATCAAACACACAACATCATCACCTAGATACCCTAAATCTAATGGTTTCATTGAGAGACAGATACAAACTATCAAGTCAATCATGAAGAAAACAAGAACAGAGGATGTACACCTAACACTTTTGAGATGGAGAACAACACCGGTAGACAGTAAGATCGACAGTCCAGCAGAACTTATGTTTGATAGAAGAATTAAAGACCTCCTACCATCTAAGGTCCACTTCCGTCCACAACATAGAGACAGCACATATGATCAATTTCAGCATCGTCAGCAAGTTCAGAAATCCAACTATGACAAATGTGCTAAAGACTTACCACCATTATATCCTGGTCAGCATGTGACTACCTACAACCACAACAATGACACATGGTCAAAAGCAACAATCATTTCCAGAAACCCTGAACCCAGGAGCTATACTTTAAGACCAGACAGCAGCAGCAACCTCCTGAGGCGAAACAGAGTGGACATAAGAGAAATCCCACAGAATACAACAGAACAGAGAATTCCCATGCTTTCAACAGACAATGCAGTAACTCCAGACTTTGGTGCCCCACAAAACCAACAAGCGCCAAGGCCGAAATCACAACCAACTCAAGCTAAACCAGGGACTTCCGCAGAACCACCAGCACTTTACACCACTCGTTCTGGCCGTACAGTGACACCTCCCAGCCGATACAGACAGTGACATATATATACTCACACTGAGCATTACACATACTTATCCTTTCTCACATGAAACATTTCGTTGGAAATGTTTACACACATTTTTTTTCAAAAAAGGGGGGATGTAATATGAATACATTAAAGTACGAACCACACATTGTAATATAATGCGAATCTTGACATGTACGATATTCTGTAAATAAACATGGCTACGAATTGAACATGCTTTTACTGAGTCCCTTCTGAAACGTGTGTGCTTGTGTAGATGACGAGGTAATGATTATATGCATACATCATAACATTACAAGTATGTGGAGTACTGCTCTCGTGTCATCCAGATCTGCATTGTTCTGGCTCTTCAGTGTTGCAATTACTGACAGCGCATCTATAAAGAAAGCAACTTGTTTCTCTCAGCTTTCCTTTGTCATTAGGACCTCTGCTGCAGTTTTGAAGGCTTCTGCTCTGAAGCTGCTTGAGAATTTTCCTGTTGCCATTGACAGCGTTTTTTGTGTACCAGTGCTTAAGTTTAGCAACACTCCTCCGCCTCTATCTTCTGCTGCATTTGTTGCTGATCTATCTGTGTAAGCATGAATCCAGGTGTTGCTTGGGTAATGTTTCTGCATGCTTTCTGTGGTTATGGTTGTGTGTCCCCATGAACTCAAGAGCTATGCCGGCGGTAGCATAGCTACCAGCAGAGTCTCCCAAGCCGGACAGGTGGAAGGGTAGGACCAGACAAAGAGACACACACACCTGTTGCCTAGCAGGCAGGATTGGGACAGTCATGGGTTAAGGAAGGCAACCCTACATAAATGCCTGTTGAAATCGGATGCACTGGGCCACAGGCTTAACGAAACAGTGCAACGTACTTCGCTTAATGATGATAGTGTTTGACAGTGTTATGTGATGATGATGATGATATAATCCCTTTAGCTGTGAGCAGGTAGCTTGACAGCCCATTGCCTCTTTGACAAAGGTACAAGTCTTCCTCAGTTGTTGTGATAATGTGTAGAATGTATTGTGGATGGTTGGGTGGGAGTAGCTGGTGTCGCAGGTCAGATAATCTTGGGCACTGTAACAGTATGTGTTCAACTGATTCCTCATGGTGGTGGCAGTGCCGACAGTTTGGTTCACGTATTGGGTCTATTCTATTTAAATGTTTATTGACGGGGGCATGGCCTGTTCTCAGCTGGAAAATTAAACTATGATCTCTTCTTTTCAGTTGTTTAACTGGATCTTGAGGGTTTGGTTTAGCTTGATGTTTGAAGAATGGACGCCCTGTCTGGGAGGTAGCCCACTGGTTTAGCCATTCTTGTCTATAATTGTTTCTCAGGATCTGTTGGCAGGTTTGCAGTGTGGTACTTGATAGGAACTGGGGCAGTGCTGCTCCACTTTTGGATAGTTTATCGGCTTTTTCATTTCATGGGACTCCGACATGCCCAGGGATCCACTGGAGTGTAACTTCGACGCAATAGGAAGTGATCAGCTGGTCAATTAATCTACAGATGTTAATAATATCAGGAGACATTTTGTTTTCTATGACAGTGCTATGTGTGTTTATAGTAGGTGTTGGTGTTTTTATAACGTTTGACGGTATGTGATAGTGTTCTTTGTAGTGTTTAACAGTGCTGTGTTGTTAAACATGTGTTTCAGTGCTGCGTTGTTGAAAATGTGTGTCAATGTTGTGTTTTTGGTAGTTTGTGACAGTGTGTTGTTGAAAGTATGCGACAGTGTGTTGTTTGTTAGTTCACTTTGATAATCATTATTGTTGACAGTGTAAAACATTACTGTTAATTGTGTGAGACACAACTGTTGACAATGTGAGGCGCTACTGTTGACATTACAAAACATTATTGTTGACAGCATGAGACAGGGTTATTTACAGTATGAGACACTTTTGTTTGTTAATAGAAGTATTGTGTTGACAGTGTGACACTGATTATGACAACGACAGACATTGCTGATGAAAGTGTGAGATATTATTATTGTTTAAAGTGTGAGGCATTATTGTACACAGTGCAAGAGAACACTAGTGACAGTGTGAGACATTGTTGTTGACAGTGTGAGAGAATTCTGCGACAGTGCGAGAGAATACTTCTGACATGTGAGACATTACTGTTCATTTATTGTAGACAGTGTGAGGGAACACTGTTGACACTGTGAGGGAACACTGTTGACAGTGTGAGGGATACTGTTGACAGTGTGAGGGATATTGTTGACAGAGTGAGGGATGATGTTGACAGTGAGAAAGATACTGTTGACAGTGTGAGGAAATAATGTTAACAGTGTGAGGGATACTGTTGACAGTGTGAAGGGATACTGTTGACAATGTGAAGAGATACTGTTGACAGTGTGAGGGATATTGTTGACAGCGTTAGGGATACTGTTGACAGCATTACTGTTGACAGTGTGAGGACACTGTTGACAGTGTTAGGGAATACTGTTGACAGTGTGAGGGATACTTTTGACAGTGTGAAATAATACTGTTGACAGTGTGAAAGAATGCTGTTGACATTATGAGGGAATACTGTTGACAGTGTGAGAGAATGCTGTTGACAGCGTGAGAGAATACTGTTGACAGTGTGAAAGAATACTGTTGACAGTGTGAGAGAATGCTGAAGACATTATGAGGGAATACTGTTGACAGTGTGAGAGAATGCTGTTGACAGTGTGAGAGAATGCTGTTGTTAACTATGTGTGATACTACTGTTAAGGTGCGATACATTGTTATCCGTGTGTGAATCAGTGTTTCACCGGGAGATATGACGGAACATTTAAGGAAAATTAAATTGTATGCAATTCTAGTAGTGTAAATACTTCTTCATCTAGCATAGGTTACACTTATCTCATACAAGTCAACAAAAAATAAGTAACTCAAGGATGTCCCAGAAATTAAGACACACATTGTAAGTCTTAGTATATTCGTTATGTTTACAATGCGAATTAAGCTCGATAACTCACTGTTCAAGAAAATCCAAGAGAGAATTCAGTTGTCTCCCATTTGCCTTCTCTTTATGTTTTTTTATTTTTCACGCCTTACAGAGTCGAGCCAGGACAACTACAGCGGGGCCCGCGCGATCTTGTGCTCCGGTTCTCATTACGTGCCCGAGATTATGTAAAACATGTTGCTGAAAAGCAGTGAAGAATGTTTCTAAAATGTTATTTTCTACTTGTACAACGTCAATCCACCAAGACCCTTTAGCCCTCCAAGGAGATGAGGCCTTCAACAAACACATGCCAAGTCTCCTCTCAGTAATCAATTGTTGTTGTGGCCAGCTTTACTTTTCAACCACTAACATTTTTAAAAAATTCCGGACTATGTTTTCAGCTGTGTGTGTGTGTGTGTGTGTGTGTGCGCGCGCGCGCGTGCGCGTGAAAGCAAATCTTCATTATTTCTTCTTCTTCTTCAAGTACTGTGCCTAGTGGCGTAGGAGATCATGTCTCTCCACAACTTCTTGTCTCCAGTACAATTTATCAATTCTGCTGTTTGTCGTAGATTTTTGATAGGAGAATTAAGACTTGGGTTGGTCCCTTCTGAATAGGTTGGAATGAGTGATAGTCACAGTGTGAGAAAGAAATACAAAATAGATTTCCACGAGTGAGGTGGTAGAATAGTGATAGAGGCTGTCTCTGAGAGCGGGAAATCCTCTCTATATCTCTCACCTATCTTCTACGACAGATCTAAAGTAGTCAGACAGTCTAACACATATACATTATATATATATATATATCCACTCACGTGCACGCACATTCAAAGGACGACAGGTAGACACACAGACGTGGGAAACTATAACAAATTATTTTACAAATATTCTAGAACGAGCTGACCAACACGCTGATTAATTTATTGTTAAGTTTATTTATCATTTGTAAACTTACGTCACAACATGTAAAATACATCAAAAAAAGCATATACGCAAAGTCATAAGCAAATCAAGGAATGCTACAAAAAAACTGGTAGACCCACAGTGATGATCTTCCCTCGATGGATAGCCCACAGTCCCGTTAGGAGAAAGATGATAACACAAAGAGTCCCAGATACATATGATTAAGTCTGAGAGTTTTCCCCGTTTAAGGTATGAACAGACCTGATACTATAATCTAGTTTAAGGGAAAATATTGTTAGCAAAAACAAACTTGCATGAAGAAAGTTATGACAGCAAATAGGTGTCAAAATACAGAGGTGAAATAACACTCAGACTTGCGTTCCCTCTTATTCATTCAACCGTGGCCACGTGTACACATTTATACTTACAGCTTTGATCGCTGCCTCTGGGAACATAATAAATTCTAGGACCTTCACACAGACCCGTAAATGCAGCCTCGACCAAGAAATCCCCAGTTCCAACAAGACGTACTGAATTCTCTGTCTCAGGGAACGATTCCTTGGGTGTTCTTATTTTTCGGATGTCTGTTAAGTCCCATAAAATTTGTCCAGGCACGAAAGTTAGCAGAGCACAGTGTCACTAGCTTAGGTTTCGAGAATTAAGGAATGTCAGATCGGTGTCTACTTTCAGGAAGGTACTATATTTGGTCACCACAATACTAGTCAAGAACTCTGTCGGAATGTTACTGATATTTTGCTTGCCACAACGGGCTGAACTGTACTGAAGAGTTATTCTGGAAGAATTAATTCTGGCGCGAAGGCCTCTTACTTCATTTAACTGTTAAAGTTCAGGTAATGAAAGTGATTAGTTTCTTCACAAATACTGTTCACGTACTAGAACGCTGGCAAAGTTGGATACCACAGTTTCACTATATAAAAATGGAAAGAACACATATCAAATAATATACATATATGTACTCAATATAACTTACATTTTTAAACTGCAAGCGTACCGCTTGACTTATCATTTAAATTCCCGTGACGTAAGTTATATTTAAAATCAGCAATCCTCATGAATTAGGAACACGTGCGTATTCCGTCACTATTCATGAGGCTTCTAGCATTTATACGTTAGTTTAGAAAATATTGTTCTCGTCTGATTATTTAGCAGTAAAATTAACTTCATTATAGCTACATTGTTGTTTAAGTTAGAAATTATAATTTATTCTGCTTTCCACTGAAACACGTCACTAGAAAATAATACAGACTATATGAATTTGGCACTCTGCACAAAATCTAACTAGTGAAATATGAAATAAGCGACTTAACACTTTAAACACTTCACAAAATACTAGAATATAATATATAATATTTTACCTCACACAGAACTACAGGTAGTCGCACAACTTAAGAATTATATGCTTATATTTATGGAAGTCTAGAAGTTCGACAAATTGTCGAAACAAACTGAGAACTTCGCTATACAGCTTATACTGCTCCGAGCACCTACTGCGAATCTAGAGGACTGAATGAAAATAAAGTTTAACATTCTGGTTATATCTATTACCAGACAAAGAGGTAATCGTTTAATTTCACTAAACGAAATAATCCCCCTTTCCGTCTATATCACTTACGTAACTGTCATAAACTGCCACTTTCTGACCGAGAGGGCGCGTGTCAGTTGCGAAGCTCAGACAACTTGTCTGCAATGCAGGGGCAGTTTTTGCACCTACGTTTAACAAACTGACCGAGAAACGTGCGTGTCAATTGCAAAGGTAGACAACTTGTCTGAAATGCAGGGCAGTTTTCACACTTCAAGCTGACCATGGCCCACCATGAGTGTTGTGGTGGGTGAAAATGCAGACAAGTTTGTCGCCTATATGTCTGGCGAAACGAATATACACGGTGTATTTCGTCAATCTCACGCCAAATCGTCTGGTCCTACGTCTGAGTATGAACCATAATCGCACCTCTCGTCAAACTGCGCGAATGACATCTACGTAATCAAGTTTCTCGTTACGTCAGCAATGAAATGCGTTTCTAAATGAGAAACGAAACTAGCGAAATTGAGAATGGCAGAATAGTAATGTATTTTAGTCGCAAACGAACGAATGCGAAAAAAAAAACACAGGAAAAAGGTAAAGAGCGACAATAATTAGAGAACATAGGTGGAAGAAAAAAAGAGGAAAATATAGAAAATTCAATGAACATAACTCTCCGTGACACTGTTGACTTCTTTCCATGCCAATGTCAAACTGTCCAATATTTGCTCTCTTTGTCTTCCTCTATCTCTTTTTCCTTCAATCTTACCTGTTGTTACGATATATTCCCGCTTTTCTCTTCTCATTACATGCCCAAAAAAAGTGGATTGCTTCTTTCTAACTTGTGAAATAAGTTTCCTTTGTGCATTGGCCTTTTTCAGGACATTCTCATTACTCTTTTTGGCTGTCCATGGCATTTTTAAAAATTCTTCTGTAAAACCACATCTCTGTTGCCTCTAGTGTCTTCCCTATGTGTTTATCAGTTGTCCATGACACACTCCCATATGTCAGAATTGGTTCTATATAACAATGAAGGGTACGTGTGTCTTTATTCACCCACAGATTAAAATTGTTGAAATTTAGATAGCAAACGGAGCACCGTACTTTTTCTTAAATTTTTTTTCTTAAATTCGCGCGAAAAATGTAACACTGTGTCTTCACGCGACAAATCTTCGCGCGGCAAATCTAATCGTGCCATTCAATCGCTGTGTTGTGTGAAGACCGTGGAAGATGACTCTCTTGGAGTTGTCAGGGGAGTGAAGTGTTAGAGACTTCACTACAGTAAGACCAGCTTTATGATGCATTGGAGTGAAGTGTTAGAGACTTCACTACAGTAAGACCAGCTTTATGATGCATTGGAGTGAAGTGCTAGAGACTTCACTACAGTAAGACCAGCTTTATGATACAGAGGAGTGAAGTGTTAGAGACTTCACTACAGTAAGACCAGCTTTATGATACAGGGGAGTTAAGTGTTACAGACTTCACTACAGTAAGACCAGCTTTATGATACAGGGGAGTGAAGTGTTACAGACTTCACTACAGTAAGACCAGCTTTATGATGTATTGGAGTGAAGTGTTAGAGACTTCACTACAGTAAGACCAGCTTTATGATGCAGGGGAGTGAAGTGTTAGAGACTTCACTACAGTAAGACCAGCTTTATGATGCAGGGGAGTGAAGTGTTAGAGACTTTACTACAGTAAGACCAGCTTTATGATGCAGGGGAGTGAAGTGTTAGAGACTTGACTACATGTGTGACTTTTTGTGGCGACATCGGAATAAAGTTCGTCAGTCAGACCCGTTCGACAGTATCCTGCATGACATTACAGAATTTTGGCCTCTTTAAATTGTGCTGCTACGAACGAACATGTGTATGTCCTGATATGTGCATAGCTTCAGCGATCCTTGGTCCTTTTTAGGGCACAGAAAACCCACAAAACTGCACCACGGTCCTGTTTAGGGCCCACAAAACCCACAAAACTGCACCACGGTCCTATTTAGGGCCCACAAAACTGCACCACGGTCCTTTTAGGGCCCACAAAACCCACAAAACTGCACCACGGTCCTGTTTAGGGCCCACAAAACTGCACCACGGTCCTGTTTACGGCCCAGAAAACCCACATAACTGCACCACGGTCCTGTTTTGGGGCCCACAAAACTGTACCACGGTCCTGTTTAGGGCCCACAAAACCCACGAAACTGCACCCACCACGGTCCTTTTTAGGGCCCACAAAACCCACAAAACTGCACCGCGGTCCTTTTTAGGGCCCTCAAAACTGCACCACGGTCCTGTTTAGGGCCCAGAATACCAACAAAACTGTACCCTGGCAAGAAATCGCTACGCACTGATCCTTTATTTGTTTTCGCCACTGTGTGGGGAGGGATGGGTGGAGAGGGCTGGGTGGGGAGGGGGTCCCCTCGCTACGCACTGATCCTTGTCAAATATTGACACAATCAGAGCCGGATTAACGTAGCAGCAAAAGTAGCATATGCTACGAGCCCCGCGCTTTTAGGGGCCCCGCGCCAATAAATATGTACATAATTTTTTGGTCATCTTCTAATACGAGCGTTAAACCAATGATCTTGTGATTTATGCCATCTTTAGCGCCTTTTCATTTGGTGTCACGAAATTGTGAGAGAAAGAGCATAAGAGGGTGATTTAGTGTGACTCTTCATTATTTTTATCTTAACTGTTTGCGGACGGAAGCAGTCATTTTCTTTGGATTTCTTGAAAGCCTGTACACCTTCTTTTCTGCTTCTACCTACCGGTGGGGTCTCCTTTCTACTGCATTATGTACTGGCGGTACTCATAATAAGTCCCATTTGCCCTTTGTGAAAAGACTGTCAGATACCAGGTGGTCCGCTCGGGCAGATGCAACAAAAGCACTTTTACACAGCTTTTCTGCAATAAAACAAGTCTTGGATGATATTTCAGATAACAATGATCAGAAGGCAGAGTGTCGTTAACAGGTTCGTGGTCTACTTTCAACCATGATGAAGTTAGAAACAGGAATAATGATCATACTGTGGGATCAAGTATTACAGCGTTTTCAAATGACCAGTGCTTCTTTGCAATCTTCTGACCAAGATTTGAATATAGCTTGCGCACTCTATGAATCCCTGCGGGGGTATATTCAAGCTATGCGGTCTACTTTTGCAGACATAGAGGATACTGTCGAACGGGTCTGACTGACGAACCTTATTCCGATGTCGCCACAAAAAGTCACACATGTAGTCAAGTCTCTAACACTTCACTCCCCTGCATCATAAAGCTGGTCTTACTGTAGTGAAGTCTCTAGCACTTCACTCCCGGGTATCATACAGCTGGTCTTACTGTAGTGAAGTCTGTAACACTTCACTCCCCTGTATCATAAGCTAGTCTTACTGTAGTGAAGTCTGTAACACTTCACTCCCCTTTATCATAAAGCTGGTCTTACTGTAGTGAAGTCTCTAACACTTCACTCCAATGCATCATAAAGCTGGTCTTACTGTAGTGAAGTCTGTAACACTTCACTCCCCT
This sequence comes from Oreohelix idahoensis, assembly GCA_024509875.1. NCBI lineage: Eukaryota > Metazoa > Mollusca > Gastropoda > Stylommatophora > Oreohelicidae > Oreohelix > Oreohelix idahoensis. The sequence continues at coordinate 65,156 of JAMPIV010004195.1, forward strand.
GCATCATAAAGCTGGTCTTACTGTAGTGAAGTCTCTAACACTTCACTCCAATGCATCATAAAGCTGGTCTTACTAAAGTGAAGTCTCTAACACCTCACTCCAATGCATCATAAAGCTCGTCTTACTGTAGTGAAGTCTCTAACACTTCACTCCAATGCATGATAAAGCTGGTCTTACTGTAATGAAGTCTGTAACACTTCACTCCCCTGCATCATAAAGCTGGTCTTACTGTAGTGAAGTCTCTAACACTTCACTCCCCTGCATCATAAAGCTGGTCTTAGAGGAAAACAAACGGAGGTTAACATTAGACAGTAAAAAATAAGAGATTCATCTTCCACGGCCTTGACAGGCGATTGAATAACATGGTGTTGCGCGAATTGAAGAGAAAAAAAATTTAACAAAAAGTACGGTGCTCCGTTTGGCTTCTAAATTTCAACAATTTTAATCTGTGGGTGAATAAAGACACAAGTACCGAATCTTATTCCCTAGGAAGCTATTCACTTTCTTTGGGCATGGTATGAGAAGAAGGAAGCTGGAGTATACAGTGACAACATGAAATTTAAAGGTAAAAGAGATAGAAAACGACAAAGAGAGAAGATTCTCGACAGTTTGACATCATGGCATGGACAGAAGTCAACAGCAGAATTGATCAACAGTACTGTAAACAGGAAGTTGTGAAGAGACATGATCACTTACGCTACCAGGCATGGTACTTGAAAAAGAAAATTCTTCATGGAAGAAGTCACAACACCGCGAACTAAACATGCATCACAGCAAGCCAGTGAGACGCCAGAAGACACTGATGCAAGCCGTGTCGTAGATGTGGAGAGAAAAAAGACTCTGGCGTCAATCCACCGAAACGCCGGAAGACGCTGCATTACGTTGAGCTGCAGATGCAGAAAGAACAAGGCGCCGGCTTCAATCGAAGCGAGACATAAAAAAGTTGGGAGACACAGCATTATGTCGAGTTGTTGTTGTTTTTATTGATCCAGCGGCGCTTGGGTTCTCGCCTTTCGGCCCTGTGCTATGTAGTGATATCTGCATGTTTTCACAAGTGTTTCTCCGTACAAGGTGCTCCACTTATCTGGCCTCGGAGGAAGTAGCATTTTCCTAACGTCATCGAGTTCTTGGCACTCAAAGAGGTGGTGGTCAACAGTTTCGTAGGGGTAGATACATAGCTTGCCCTCTGGAGTGTGTTGTGATTGGATTCTGTTCAAGTGACTGTTGAGTGATATGTGTTGTGATCTGAGCAGAAAAATGGTGCTCTGATCCCTCCTTGTAAGATGGCAGATGTCATTAGGATCAGGACCGACCATATGTCTGTAAACCTCTCTCCCGGTGTTTCCCATTGCCCACCTATTCAGCCAAGTTTCTTTGTTTGTTGTTCGTATGAGTGATTTGGCTGTTTCGAGAGTTGTTGCTGTGAGTGGTTGTTCTTGTCTTGTTCCCTTCTTTGCTAACCTGTCTGTTCTGTTATTACCTGGTGTATTTGAGTGACCATGGATCCACTGCATAACTATTCTGATGCCATAGGAAGGGATAAGCTGATCAGCATCAAGGATTAGTTTGGCTAATTCAGTTCTGCAGTGTCCACTGACTTTCAACGCTTGAAGGGTAGACACTGGCTGTACGTCGAGTTACAGATGCAGAAAGAACAAGTCTGACGACAGTCGAAGCAAGCCACAGAAATGCCGGAAGACGCTGCATTACGTTGACCTGCAGATGCAGAAAGAAAAAGACTGGCGACAATCAAAGCGAGGCATAAAAACGCGTTAAGACGCTGCATTACGTCGAGCTACAGCTTTCGCAAAATAACGGTGATATCATGTATCACCTGGAGCCAATGGGTCACCGGAAGACGTGCTACAGATGCTGAAGATTTAAGACATTGCCATGAATCGCAGCGAAACACTGTAGTGCCAGACAACGGTTCATTACGTATTTTCAATTCACAACTGTTTCCAAACTATGATACAATGAAAATGATGACTAAGTTCCTAACTGTGGCCCGATGAACGTTGAATGCAAAATTAAATTTTGCTTCCAAAAAATCAGCCGACAACACATTTGAATATCGCTGTCACAAAGGCACTTCTTTCCTAGAGGATGATCACCAGCAAATACGCGAGTTTCCTTCATTATTAAAAGATTTGTTAAGCACTATCTGACAATCCACATTACCGGTACTTCCAGGAGAATATTCTTTCGTATAATTCTGCAATGAGTTTTATATCAGTGGGTGCACAGATTGATAGCTCTCTGTGGAGCTTGGAGTAACAACGGCAGCTGGCCCTCTGGTGGGAAGCCTGCACAAAACATTCACTCGCCATTGCAGCAGTGGTTTCTGTAGCATTTTTGTTTGACATCTTCTTCTTTGATCCTTAGCCGCCGACCGTCAAAGCAGTCAGTGGCCATCACGCATAGTGGCGTCTTGTAGGGCAACAACAAATCGATTCCACTTTGCTCGGTCGGCGGCCATCCTTCGTACAGTGCCCCAACTCTGGTTCATTCTTTGCATCTCAGCCTCCACAGTCCTCCGCCTGGTTGTTTTTGCTCGGCCTCTCTTTCATTTTCCTTCAGGGGTCCAAAGCATAGCTGTTCTTGCAATGGCATCGGGGTCTCTTCTGAGGACATCGCCAACCCAGCTCCAGCGTCTGCCAGCTATGATGGTGTGCATGTCCTCTTGCTTGCTCCGAGTAAGCAGATCTTGGTTGGTGATGGTATTCGGCCAAAAGCTTCGGTGAATTTTTCTTAGGCATGTTGTGTGAAAAGAGGACAATTTCGACATTTCCTTCTCTGTAACTCTCCAGCATTCTGCACCATAGAGAAGCACAGAAAGCACACATCTCTGATATAATCTTAATTTTGTGCTTGTGCTGTATTGAGAGGACTTCCAGATGTTGTTTAGGCTAAAAAAGGCTGTTCTTGCCTTATTCATTCTGATGTTGATGTCTTTGCCTGCCCCGCCGTCTGGTGTTACTATGCATCCTAGGTATGTGAAGGTGTCTGTCTGTACCAGTTGCTGATTCCTTACTGATATGGGCTCAGGGTTGCTCACATTGAGCGTCATGACCTCTGACTTCCTTAGATTGATGTTCAAGCCCACCTGCTGGCTAAACTTATTAAGTCTGTCCGTTTTTTCCTGGATGTGTTGATGTGAATGTGCTAGTAGTGCAATGTCAACTGCATATTCCAGATCTTCTAATATAGAAAATGCAGTCCATCCTATTCCTCTTGGACTGCCCTCTGTCGTCTGTCGCATCACCCAGTCTATGACTGTTAAAAACAGAGTGGTTGATAAGGGGCATCCCTGTCGCACTCCCGTCTTCACCCCAAAGGCCAGGTTGCTCTGCCCAACACTACACGTAAAGTTGGCATAGAGGCTTTTTATGATTGACACTATGCAGCTTGGAATTCCGTAAGCCCTCAGTATTTTCCATAAACTGTCCCTATGTATGCTGTCAAAAGCCGTTTCAAAATCAACGAAATTAATGTACAGCTGTCTTTGCCATTCTGAGCACTGCCCTATTATGTTCCTGAGAGTGAATATATGATCTGCACATCTTCTGTTCTTTCTAAATCCTGCTTGTTCTTTCCTCAGTTTGTGGTCTACTGCTTTTGAAATTCTCTGTATAATTATCCTGCCTAGTATTTTGCTGGGAACTGAGAGAAGAGTGATTCCTCTCCAATTATTGCAGTCCGCAAGATCTCCCCTCTTGGGCACTTTGACAATTATTCCTTTGTTCCACTCTGATGGTGTTGTCCCCGTTTTCCAGACTTGTGCAAATAGTGGTTCTAATAGTTCTGCTGCTAGCTCAGGGTCTGTCTTCAATAGCTCTGCATTTAAGTTATCATGACCAGGAACTTTTCCGTTCTTTAACGCTTTGATTGCTGTGATGATTTCTTCTTTTCGTGGAATGTCTGTAATTACATCTAGATCGTTTTCAGCCTCAGGAACATTCAATTGTGTCTCTGGTGGTTCCTTGTTCAGAGTTTCCCTGAAATGCTCTGCCCATCTTGTTTCCTGTCCCTCCGCTGTCGTGATGAGATACCAATGTAATATTGTTTGCACCTCGTTTTCCGCTGATGAATTTAGTTATTTTGTATACTGTGCTTTGTTCATTTCCCAGCGCTGCCTCTTCCGCCTGTCTTGCAAGATCGTCCAGAAAATTCCCCCTGTTGGCTCGGGTTTGGCGTTTAACTTCCCTGTCCAGCTGACTGTACTGTTCGCTATATAGTTGCTTTAACCTGGGGGACTTCGCTTCTGTTTTCTTTCTTTTCATTTCCTTTCTCAGTGTTATGGTGTTTAATGTTTCTGATGCCATCCAGTCTTGCTTCCTCCCCTCCTGGAACCCCAAGCATGACCCGCTGCTTTCCTTATATACCGTTGAAATGGTGTTGAACCTATGGTCTATATCAGAGGTGGCCAAACTACGGCCCGCGGGCCAGATCCGGCCCGCCAACCTGTTTTGGCCGGCCTCTTATTGTTGATTGAAGCCACACTCTTCAAAATGAAATAACACACAAATGTATGTTTGAAATAAATAATTACATGTCATATTACAAATTACACAACAAATTAAAACAACAGATTCATTATATATTTTTTTTAACAGTAATTTCAGTCCGAAGACTGGTATACATGTCTTGGCAGATGTGCAGTACAGTAGTTTGCCGTTGCTTTCTGTACGTGGTTCATTATATATGTAAAACTAAATATCAGAACGTTATTTTTAAAGGATTTTATAGGTCTGGCCCTCTGGTGTTACTCTTTACCATAATCTGACCCTCGGCCAACCTTAGCTTGGCCACCACTGGTCTATATCATCAGTCAATGTCTTTTCCTGACCCTTGGCAAATAGATATCGTTTCTCCATGTCAGCCGCAAAAGCTTTTCTGGTAAGGGGGTCCTTCAATTTGCTGATGTCAAACCTTTTCTGTGTAGTCACAGTTGGCCCAGCCCTTCTTAGTTTCACTTTCAGTTTTGCTACTACTAAATGGTGATCACTTCCCACATCTGCACCTCTTCTTACCTTCACATCTTGTAATGCATGTCTCCATCTACCGTTAATCATGATGTGGTCTATCTGGTTTCTGTCCCGACCATTTGGTGATTCCCATGTTAATTTGTGAATTTCTTTATGTGCGAAAAGTATTCCTCCAATGACCAGGTTGTTAATACTACAAAAACTTATTAATTTATCCCCATTTTCGTTTGCTGTTCCGCTGCCGCATTTCCCCATTACTCTTTCATTATATGTATTGTGTGTACCAACTTTTGCATTGAGGTCTCCCATTACTATAATAAGATCCTATCTAGGTGTGTCTTCCATTTCTTTCTGCAGTTGTTGATAGAATTCATCCTTGACCTCTTCATCGCTGTCATTCGTTGGTGCGTAGCATTGTATTATTGTAGTATTGGTAAATCTACCTCTCAATCTTAATAGTCTGTTGTTGATGGGTTTCCATTCCAGTAATGTCCTTTCTATTCATTTCTGTAGAATAATGGCTACACCTTCATTGTGCTGTCCATCCTCTCTTCCAGAGTAAAGTACTGTTTCTCCTGTTGCTGTTTTAACTTTTCCTGCCAATGTCCATCTGCTCTCGCTTATCCCTAGAATGTGTAACCTATAGTTTCTCATTTCTGCCGTGACCTGTTTTAGTTTACCCGTCTCATTCATTGTCCTGACATTCCAAAATCCTATTCTTGTATCATGTTTTGCGGTCAGGACGTCCGTTCTCATGTCAGTGGCTTCCTTTCGGCTTTCACCACTGACAGTCATACGAGCCTCAGACTCCGGATGTCCGTCCCGCAGCAAAGTTTGTTTATTCGTTGTTGTTTCCGTAACTTCAATTTTTTTTTTTACATAGACAGGGGTGTCAGCCCTATGCTAAAACCCCCAACCTGGAGGACCAGGCTGTCTGCTTTCGTCTGACCCCTGCCCGCGCAAACCTGTCTAGCTTGTTAGAACCTTCCAGGAGTAAAACTCCCGCTGGCATAGCTCTGGGGGTAATCAGGGTACGCAAGCCGTCATACCTCGACAAGGTATTGACACCGGTGATGGCAGTTGTTTGACATGATGAACTTTTAAGTCCCATGCACAATTTCATATTAGTCACCATGTACGACATGCTTGAAGAAACAGTAGCCTATTCTTTCGTTGTGTCACCAGAGACCCATGGAAACTAATCTAATAACCACATTCAGTCATAACTGACTATGTGCATACGCCCCTGAGATGAAACAGTAGCAATTATCGTAAATTATGAGGGTAGAATAAGCAGAAGTAATGGTAATAGAGCCCGCCAATGAGAAATACAGAGACAATTAGAGAAAAAGAGAAAGACGGATAGAAAGATAGATAGACAGACAGACAGATAGACAGACAGATAGACAGATAGATAGATAGATAGATAGATAGATAGATAGATAGATAGATAGATAGATAGATAGATAGATAGATAGATAGATAGATAGATAGATAGATAGATAGATAGATAGATAGATAGATAGATAGATAGATAGATAGATATAGAAGTTGCGAGAACATGACAAACTACATTATCGTTTCACTACACTATATTTTTTGCTGTTGTACGATACCGTTTGTATAGTCATCTTTGATGTAAACAATCAAAATGGCGTCAGGTGGAACAAGAGATTATAAATCGGTGTCCGTGTTTACACCTCTTGCACCTTCACAACCACAGCCAGACAATGTAAGCTAAGATAAAATACATCAAAAGAGTCACAGTTTTATTTATTTGTCTCATATATTATGCTAGCATTGCTTTCTTTATGCCTTGCAAGGTAATTTCATGGAAGTGGCATTTATTAATGTAGGCCTAGGCCTATCTTTTATTTTCTGCTGCATGAGTGTCTTAAAAAAAAAAAGAGCAGAAAATAATAATAATAACATAGTGTCAGTCTAGAAGAAGAAGGGTGGTTTGAAGTAGAGAATAGTTAACAGAATGCCGTCATGTTGGCTGAGAGTCCATCGATACGCAGCGTTTCACTTCGAGTTGGAATTTTTAGTTTTAAATAGGGCCTACAGCCTCAGCGTTTGTCGGACGTTATTAGCCTATGTTTGACAGAGCTCGAAACAGGGCTGGAGTTAGGTTAAGGTTAGCTTTAGCGTACATATGGATAGTCACTTGGGCAGCGTGGTGGAATCGTGTCTACTATTCCCTGTTTCTCGCTCTTGAGTCATGAAAGTAAAATGTATGCCAAGATACTTTAAAGCAGAGATTAAGATTTGTAGAAGATAATGGTTTAAATGGAGAACAGTTGGATGTGTTCTTCATTGTCATCCCAGTAAGTTGCCAACGCTGTTAGGATTAGGATTAAGGTTAGGACTTGGGGATAGGTTATGGATAGGGCCTACCTAAAGCTAACCCATACAATTTATTATGCAGTCTCTGAATTCTTTTTTTATGGCCATATCAAACACATGGCCCACTGTACTTCATTTTAAAAGAAGATAATCAAATAACCCCCAGTTTGGTTTCTCAAAAAGAAGAGAATGCACTGATGCCTTGTTCATTCCAAGACAGATGTGTGAGGAGATCACTGAATATAATAAATCATGCAACACGTGTTTTGTAGATCAGGAGGAAGCCTTCGACAGAGTAGACAGCATGTAATCACTAGCCTTAGCTAAGTAATTACAAGCATTACGTAGCTAAGTAAGTATAAGCAATAAATAAATAGCTGAACTCAACGGGGTTTGGAGTGGCTCAGAGGTATGGCGTCCACCTCATATTCAAGAGGTACCGGGTTCGAATCCCAGTTGAGGAATTATAATTTATTGACATATTTTTTTCATAACCAGTGGTCCTAATGATGTCATACTTCCCCGTGGTCTCCTGGGTACTGAGATCGGATGTCTAGCCTTCTCGGATAAGGGGAAAAAAAATAGGAGGTCCCGTGTGCAAGATGCGCACGTGAAACATCCCACGGCAGTTTGAAATCTTAAAGAGTAGGCCATAAGGCCGCTGCCCTGGCAAAATTTAAAAATCAGAAACCTACCCACCACGAAAAATATTTATAGACTGTGTGATTCTTAAATACAGATTGGGCTTCTCATCGGTGCTATGGAGTTCATGCATTGTGCTGAGATCCTTCATGTGTGATCTACGGGAGGAGATCGGAGCATTGATGGAGTTGTCCATGAGCAATGAAGATAGTCGTTAAAAACGAAACCAAACCAAATAGCTGTACATTATTTAACTTTACATATTTATTAATTACATGATAATTATAAAGATTTAAGTTTTTTAAATGCATAAACTCATTCTGTCCCTTTGTTGTATGCAGACCATCCTAGAATGTAGAGTGTGTAATGAAGTCTTCCGGTTTCAAGGTGATAAAGTACCTCGCTTGTTGATCTGTGGTCACACGTGCTGCCATCAGTGTCTAACAAGACTACAGTTGCATGGGAGGTCACTCTTGTGTCCATTTGACAGACAGCCAACAGAAATAGGTGATTCTGGAGTATGGGGGCTGAAGAAAAACTTTGCTTTGCTGGAATTGCTGGAGAAGCTACAGTTTCCACCTATTAGTCCATCTCGTTCATCACTGCCAGATTCGGTACTAGCACGGGAACAAAGTGTAAGTCAAAAGGAACGTTCTAACAAGCTCCTGTGTACTATGTTTTATTCAACATGCTTTTTAAAACAAAACAACCTTCTGTTGGTGAATTTCAGACGTGGATGCTTCAAGAGAATGAAATGAATAATCATTCCTTTTAGTGTAACTTTGGCAGTGTGGTTGCCAGCTTGACACATTCTTCTATAGTGAATAGTAAAAATGTAATAGTTGCCAACTTTCATTGTCAGCATTTTGAGCAGTTAATGTTCTTTGCTGCAAAAACAACTTCTGTGATGCATATCCTTGTTTTTTTCTAGGATGTGTCCTTGAAGAAGGAGGTATAGTGGCTTCAATTTGTAATAGCCTGACAGTCCCACCAGATTTCAATGTTTTGTTTTTGTTAGTTAAAACTGTAATTATCATCATTTTCCTTTTTGTTCCTTATGGAGCATGGAGTCACATTTGCAGCTGGTCCCCTTGCAGGATGCCCGCACCAAGCAGTTATGTGCTCTGCAGAGGAAGGTCCTGCAGCAATTTATTTTACGTGATGAGGTTGCCAGCTGTTTGCAAAACATCATATTAACCACCTCATCCGAGGGAGCATTAGTCCTATCCTTTCTTTGTCTCATGAGATATCCCCGGGAACTACTCGGGGCAGAACTACTTCTTCTTCCTTCGATAGGTTTGAATTCTTAATGTTAAATTGTTTCCATTTTTAAATTTAGCAGTAATAAATTTAACATCAGTTCACAAGTTAGGAAACAGTGCTGATGCATCAAATATAAAATTATATATCTTATTCTTTCCATAGCTTTCAATTACCTGCGATGAAAATGAGCTTCATATTGCTATCTTGTTCTGCATTGTGTGCAGCACACATTTATGTGTTGAGTGCTCTGAGATCACCCATTCTACTCGCACACTAGCCAGGCACAAACGTGTCCCTATATCTGAGAAACCCAGGGAAAATCCAAAGTGTGTGTATCATCCCATGCACCTTGTGGAGTTTGCTTGTCTAGAAGATGAATGCAAATCATCTCCCCTAATGTGTTATATATGCAAGGATTATGGACGGCACATGAAACATAAGGTAAATAAAAAAGTATATTTTGTCTTAGATGGGGTGACACATATACATGTTTCATTATATTAAAGAAATATTTTATCTTCTCTGCCCATACTTTTTTTTCTAAAGTGAAATGGATTTCCTGTATTCTATTTTTTTATCTGCAGAAAATTTTTGTCTGAATAAATGTATCCCTTATAATATGTAACTTTGTCTTTCTCATTGCTTTCCCATTTACACATTTTAATCAAATCTACTGAAAAAAACTTCCACGTTTTTGGGTCGTTTTTTCCTGAAAGTTTATTCCATAGAGGTGAAAAAAAACAAGATTAAAATATGTGAAAGGGTTGGGTTGTATAGTACTTGTATTTAGATGCCTGTACTGTCTTAAAGATCTCTACCGTCAATAATATAATTTATTATTTTTTTGGGTTCAGGCCTCTTCCTGGCTGTAAATATAAAAATGATCAGTGCTTGGTAGTATTTAAAAACTTAGGTATTTACAGTAGCATAGAGACTAGTGGTTTGGACAAGGTTGGAGGAACAGACGGTGATGTCAGAATTAGAATACTAGGGGCAGGTGCTTTCGTTTGGACAAGGTTGGAGGAACAGACGGTGATGTCATAATTAGAATACTAGGGGCAGGTGCTTTCGTTTGGACAAGGTTGGAGGAACAGACGGTGATGTCAGAATTAGAATACAAGGGGCAGGTGCTTATGTTGTATTGGGAAATGTATTGAAGTTGAGAGAAAGCAGATCCAAAGCAGAAATAGAAATCTTCAGCTTACATGTCAAACCAGTCCTTTTGTATGGCTCTGAAGCATGGACAACAACAACCAGGAAGTTGCAGGCTTTCATTAATGAGTGCTAGCATAGCATGAAAAGGTCCACGATATGCAACTGATGACAACAATCAGACAGGTGCCAGTCAACAGGAGATGAGAAAAAGATTCTGACGATGAAAAGAACACACATTGAGGAAATCTGTTAATAGCATTACAAGGCATTCCTTGTTCTGGAATCCTGAGCGTAAGACAAGGCAGAGGGAGACAGACAAAGAAACGGAGAAGAGAACTAGAGACAGAAATAAAAGGAATGAGGAAGACATGGACAGACCTTGAGCTGGTGTCGTGGGGCAGGCAGGGAGGACTTGACACGATTTTGTTGAAGGCCTATGCTCCTTGAGAAGCTGAGAGGTGATGGTTTGGTTTAAAGGACTATCTTCATTGCACACGGACAACTCCATCAGTGCTCCAGTCTCCTCCTTTATATCACACAAGAAGGATCTCAGCACAGTGCAAGAACTCCATAGCACCGGCAAGAATCCCAATGTGTGTATACAGAAATCACGCATTCTATAAATATTGTTGTGGTGGGTAGCTTTCTAATTTTGCATATTTTGCCATGGCAGCGGCCTAATAGCCTACTCTTTACGATTTCCAACTGCTGTGGGTTTTTTAACATGCACAACTTGCACACGTGACCTCCTATTTTTTTGCCCTTATCCGAGAAGGTTAGGCATCCGATCTCACTACCCAGGAGATCAGTGGAAATATGACATCATTATGACCACTGGTTCTGAAAACAAATTTCCATAAATTATATTCCCTCTACTGGGAATTGAACCCGGTACCTTTAGAATTTGAGGCTGGTGCCATACCTCTTAGCCACTCTAACCCCTGAAAGGTGATGAATACAGACAAATGTTCATGACTTCAGTGTTCCAACTTTACAAGGCCAAACTACAAACATGTAACAGACATAGGAAACAAAATACAGGGCGTTTCAAAATTATGTACACACACTTTAAAAATTTATATTTCATGAACAGAATACACAATTTAAATTTTCTTTATCACATTTTAAAGCTAAGAGATAGGCCATTTTTTCATAATAACATACATTTAGTTTAAATGTTCTAATTGCCCACCACCAGCATGAATACATGAGCGACATCACTCACAAACTGGTCTACAATTCTTTTGGATATGTCTTTCTTTCTTCAAAACTTAATTGAGTATTGTCTGTCCTTTTTCATGTATCTGAAAAATAAAACAAAGTTACTTCATTGTGAAAAAGTTGTCTATCTCTTAGCTGTAAAATGTGAAAGAAGAAAATTAAAATAATGCACGTCGTTCATAAAATATAAATTTTTCAAGTGTGTATGCATAATTTTGAAACACCCTGTTGACCTTTTAAAACACTTGAGTAGCAGGATTATTGTAAATTTATTATGTTCACGCAGTACAAGTTATCACAAAGTACATGTTAAAATATTGACATTTCCACACTTTTTCTTGATAATAAGCATTCCCTGTTAGAGTCAGAAGCAGAGAATGTCCGTACATCCATTAAAAGTGCAGTCCAGCACATCAAGTCCTTTGCTGAAGAGGTGGCAGATTCTGCTAGGAGACTTGGTGGAGTCATACAACAAATTGAAGGTGGCGTGCAGATGGTTCATAATAATGAGGGTGCAACTACCACTCAGCAGGTATTAATTACAGCAACATGTGTTCATGATAGAAAAATGAATTTGTACATGAATGGGAGTTAGAATTCAGGATATTAGTAATGGGGTAGAAGTTACAGGACTAGACTGCTTAGGAGAGCATCATTTCTCTTTTAACTCCAAATGGGGCATGCGGGCCATTACAGTGGCAGACCCCTGGGAGGAAAGCTATACCTATATGCTCTTGTAGCAGTGATTTCTACAGCAATTGGTTTTACCTGAGTAGGTTGCTAGCCCATACACAACCTCATGTTACTCACCTGTCGTGACATACCTGAGTAGGTTGCTAGCCCATACACAACCTCATGTTACTCACCTGTCGTGACATACCTGAGTAGGTTGCTAGCCCATACACAACCTCATGTTACTCACCTGTCAGGACATACCTGAGTAGGTTGCTAGCCCATACACAACCTCATGTTACTCACCTGTCGTGACATACCTGAGGGAGCTGTAGTTCTGTTCTTTCTTTGTCTCCTTACAGACCGCCCCAAGAACTAAACAGGGCATCAATCAATCAATCAATCAATACCCTATAGATCCCCAAGGGGCATATGCCTTTAACAAACACATGCCAAGTCCTCCTGTCACATGCCAAGTGCTCCTGTCACATGCCAAGTCCTCCTGTCACGTGCCATCAGCTCGTTCTTTCTGCGTCTTCCTCATCATTTTCACTTCTGTCTCCAGTTCCCGTCTCCATGTGTTTTTCAGTCTACCTCTGCCTCTCCTTCCCTGGGGTTTCCAGAACAAGGACGGCCTTGTAATGTTATCACTGGGTTTCCTCAGTGTGTGTCCTATCATCTCTTGTTCGAGTGGTACAAGTCTTGTTGTCAGTTCCATATTGGTTACCCTATCATACCATATCAGTCCTTCTGTTCTACGCAAGCACCTATTTATGAAAATGTAGCTTTTTGGATGTTGTTTTTTTTGTTGGTCTCTATGTTTTCAGAGCCATACAATAGGATAATTGAGTTGAAGATTCTTATCTTTGAGTTGGACTTTATTTATCTTGATCTCCATATGTTTCCCAATTCAGTGAAAGCTCCTCTTGTTTTGTTGTATTCATATTTTGATATCATTGTCTGTCCTTCCAACTTTGTCTATATTACTGCCAAGATATGTGTATGATTCTACATCTTGTAGTGGTGTTTCTTCAAGTTCAAGCTTGTTATCATTTCTTGCATTTATTCTCATTATTATATGGCATAGGAGACACAATATTAAAAGAAATCTATGTAATATTTAACATGAATAGTTGATAAAGAAGTATTAAAGAAAATCTATGCATACGAGGGGCGTTCAGAAAGTAATGCACCACATCGTTTTTCTCTGCTAATAATGAAGATAGAAGCATGAAAATTTGCACACTTCAATTATGGCATGTGCCAATTGTGTGCACCAAATTGCACCGCAACCGGCCAAATAATACGGCTGCCCTAAACCATTGAAATGGAGCGTTTTAGCACCATGCGTTATAAACAGCGAATTGTGATAGAATTTCTCGTTGCAGAGAAGGAAACTGTTGTGAATATTCACAAGTGTCTATGTGATGTGTATGGAAGTTTTGCAGTCGACAGGAGTAAAGTCAGTCGCTGGGTTCAGAGAATCAAAGAATCAGGAAGTGGAGATACGGAACTGCTTGATCGGCCGCGCTGTGGATGTCCTGCCACAGCCATCAACGCAGAAATGTTCAAATGCGCTGGCATTATTCTTACTGATAGGCAAATCACTACTCAATAATTGGCCTTACAGCTGTCAGTCAGCATTGGTAGTGCAAATGCAGTTATAAAAACTCCCGGATTTTCTAAGGTTTGCGCAAAATGGGTTCCTTGAAGTCTCACAAATAACCACCGATTGCAAAGGAAAGCAATTTCTTCTGAATTGTTGGAGCGTTTCAATTCTTCTTCTTCTTCTTCTGCGTTCGGTTTGTAGTCATGCTAAATCTGCAGGCCTGTCGCCAGGACGAAGTCCACAGTCTTTTCCAGGTCGGCGCGGCAGCCCCATAGCTTCTGCTGGAGCTCATCACCTTTTGGCCAGGTCGTACGTCGCAATTTATCATGGGTTGGACAGTTCTGGAGAATGTGTTCTGGAGTCTGGATATCAGTTCCACATGGGCATTCATTCGTGTGGGATATCTTGCGCAAAATGTCCAAGTAATCAAGTGACCAGTTCTCGATTGCAAAGGTGGTGGATTGGGTCATTCTTCTGAATTGTTGGAGCGTTTCAATGCTGATGGAGAGAACTTTTTGGCTAAGATCGTTACAGGTGACGAAACCTGGGCACATCATTTTGAACCTGAGACAAAAAGACAGTTAATGGAGAGGTATCATCCGCAATCACCAAGAAGAAAGAAATTCAAGACAATTCCTTCAGCTGGAAAGGTCATTATCACTGTCTTTTGGGACATTAAAGGTGTGATTCTTGTGGACGTTATACCAAGAGGAGAGACAATCAATTCGCAAGCTTACATTAAGACATTGAAAAAACTCAATCAACGTTTTCGCAGAGTTCGGCCGCACAAGAATCCAGCAGACCTGCTTCTCCTTCACGACAATGCGCGCCCTCACACAAGTCTGGCAACACGGGAAGCAATCACCAAATTGGGTTGGACTGTATTACCCCATCCACCCTATAGTCCCGATTTGGCACCCTCTGATTTTCATCTATTTGGTCCACTTAAAGATGCACTCCGTGGGACAAGGTTTGAAGCTGATGAAGGAGTGATTCATGCAGCGAAGAAATGGCTACATGATCAAGACAAAATCTGGTACGGGCTAGGAATACATGCACTTGTTTCGCGCTGGCATAAAGCCATACAAGTTAATGGGGATTATGTTGAATAATACCGATGTTTACATGACATATCCATGTATATTGTGTATAAATTTCATGCTTTTTGAATAAACAGCTCCTGAGAAAAATGATGTGGTGCATTACTTTCTGAACGCCCCTCGTATTTAGCAGGAGTGCATGATTAAGATGTGTTAAAGGAAATCTTTTTGTTATTAGCATGAATTGAGGGTAAAAATTTTTTAACCATGGTTATTAAAATCATGTCCACACACAGAGGATAAATAATTGCTAAAAAGCGTTTAAGATTAGCTTATCAAGAAGATAAGAACAGCTGAAGGAAACTGTTAAGGGATTTAATGTGTGTTCATCTCATTCGATATTATCATAGGATCGTCATCATGTTTTTAGATGGTGACAGTGATTAACACTGACAGCAAAGGGGTTGTGTAAACATGCTGTTTACCAGCTGTCAGTTTGTTTTCAAAGAGGTGTAAGAGTTGTTGAGCAGTGATGTTTCGGAGAACTGTGGAGGCCGAGATGCAAAGAATGAACCAGAGCTGGGGCACTGTATGAAGAATGGCCGCCGACCAAACAAAGTGGAAGCAGTTTGTTGCTGCCCTACAAGACGCCACCAGGCATGATGGCCACTGACTGCTTTGACAGTCGGCGGCTAAGGATCAAAGAAGAAGAAGTTTCATGGCAAGCCAGTGCATTTTTTTGTATGTAATATGTTCTTTACTCTGTGTAGTTCTTCTGAGTCTATGGGGAGGCTAAGAAAGATTATTCTCCCTCAGGCATACCATCATAGCAAGCTAAAATGAAGTTGTGCATGGGGCTAGCAACCTCATCATATAAAAAATTTACTACAGAAACCACTGCTGCAAGGGCATGCTTTTATGCAGGTTTTCAGAAAGGGGACCTGATGCAGGGGTGGTTGCATCATCCATAAAGAGTGAAAATGGAAATACATGAAGGGTATATACTGTTTGTCAGCATTCACTTTCCTTGGAGTGCGCTGTTAAAGTAGCTGAACAAAGGTGTTAGTAGTGAGCCACTGCTTTTGCCCTTAGAATCTTAGTTTGATATTGCAGTCAATTTTATCTTTGTTTGTGAATATGCTTCCAGGATATTTGATTCCTTGACTTATTAGAGCAAGATGTTATAAGAAAAACACACTAATTCTATTATTGAGAGTTTTCCAGTATTGCACTGGTCTTTTCACAGTAGCTTATAGACATAAACAGCCAGTTCTTTTTTTTGTCCATTGTGCTTTAATTTCTATCCTTTGCTCAACCAAAGCAGTTTACAGTAGGTGTTTGTGGGTCAATGAGTGTGAAGAAAGTACACAATGATGTGACCTTGAGCGAAGTATGAGTGATGTAGTACCCTCCTTCCATCATAACTGACTCTGGGAATGCACCCCTGAAGTGATAGCCCTCATCTGTTTTTTTTTGCTTGGTGTTCCTTTCAGCTTGTTCTTTTCTCTTCTGTTTGTTGTTAGAGCTTCTTTTCGCCCAATCTGAGGTGCGATCTTAGGGAGCACCGCCACTTGGTGAGATCGCTACTTCATTCTCCTAGGCTGTTGGATTTATGTCCAGTGCCTTCATGTCTCTCTTACACACATCTTTGAACTTCAGCTGCAGTTGCCCAACTGTTCTTCTGACATCTGCCAGTTTTCTGAAGAATATATCTTTGGGGATGCGACCATCTTCCATGCAGCAGACATGGCCAAACCAGCATAGTCTGTGCTGTCTAAGCAGTGTATACATGCTTTGAAGGCCAGCACGTTTCAGCATGAAGCCAGTGAGATCCTAGAACCTCTCCCAGTGTCGGAAGTAGAGTGATGTAATCATTAGTGTAAGCAATGTTTCACAGAGCTTGATACGCATACCCCTGAGAGTATGTGAAATGAGTTTAAGGTCTACGCAACAGAATGGTTTAAATTTACTTTGTCATATTTTTTTTTTTTGCCCCCTGTAGTTCCTTGGGTCTCTGATGAGACATAGAAAGGGTTGGACTGCAGCTCCCTCAAGTATGTCGTACAAGGCAACTAATATGCGGTTCTCCGTGGGGCTGGCAACCTCATCACATAAAACAGATTTCTACAGAAACCACCGCTGCATGACTATGTGAATGATTGGTGCAGTCTTCCTACAGTGGTGGCTCCATGCCTCATAGGGAGCATAAAAGGAAAATGATTATTTTTTTTTTTAAGTGCAGAAAACATAATATAAAAATGTAATGTCTGAGAGGGGTACGCAATTGTTATAAGCTTGGGAAACACTGAGTGTAAGGATTATAAAGGTGGTTCGGGCTAAAATAGAATTTTGAAACAACTTTCAAGCGGTTCTATTTCCCACCATCAGGTCACGGGTACAGCAGAGCAGGCTAGATTGAAAATAAAAACCTATTTTAATGAGCTTCGAGAGAACTTGAATCGCCAGGAGATGGCAGCACTTGCGGCTGTTGACACACATATAAGAGAGAAGCTCTGCTCTTTGAGACAGCAGCAAGAGGATATGGCTATACTGATGTCTCAGATAACATCTGTATGTCACCAGTGTGAGACAACTCTTCAGCAGGTAATATTATTTAGGGGCGGAGGCAACAGTTAGTGTTTATATAGTAGTATAATTTTGCGTAATATTAAATTATGTGAACAGTCAGGTTTTGAAAAGTGTAATCTCCATATATTTCCCAAAGCAATGAAAGCTCCCCTAGGCTTTTGTATTCTTATTTTGATATCATTGTCGCGCCAACTGTGTCAGTATTGCTGCCAAAGTATATGTATGATTCTACATCTCACAGTAGTGTTTCTTCCAGTACAACCTTGTTATCGATTCCATCATTTATTCTCATTATCTTTGTTTTCTCCCTGTGTATTTTCAGACCCACTTCTGATTACTTGTGAGTGAAGTTAATAATATTTTAATTTGACAACATTTGAGAATTGTATTATTGCAGGGCAGAAATATAAAAAGGCAAAAATGCCTATTTCTTTACCCTGATGAAATAAAGATTTTGTTCATTCGTTCTCACTAAGTATTTTAATTTTGTCTTGCATCTGATTACTGTTATGGAACAGAAGTGCCAGGCCATTGGCAAAATCTAGATCATCAAACCATTGAGTCCACTGGATTCGATATTTGTTGGCTGAGGTCGATGTTTTTATAACCCAATCTATAGCCAATAGGAAGAGAAGTATTGACAAGATGCATCTTTGTCGTGCTCCAGTTCTTATCCCAAATGGCTCTGTAAGTTGTTCTTCATGAAGAACTCTGCATGTCATGTCTTCATAATTTTTCTTTATTTAGTTAAAGATCTTCGGTGGGGCTCCATAATGCATCAATTTCCAGAGTGATTCTCTGTCTATGCTGTCAAATGCCTTTTCATAGTCCATAAATCCAATGTAAAGAGGGGAGTTTCATTCTAGACATTGTTCTGTTATTATTCTCAATGTGGCTATCTGATCTGTACAGGATCTGTTTTGTCTAAAGCCTGCTTGTACATTTCTCAGTTGTCTGTCTATGGACTCTTTTAATCTCTCAAGGATGATCCTGTATAATAGTTTTCCTGGCACTGATGGTAACATCATTCCTATATAATTTGTGCGGTTTTGTAAAATTCCCTCCTTAGGCAACTTAACCAAAGTCCTTCCTTCCATTCTGCTTGTATTTCTTCTGTCTCTCAGATGTTAGAAAGATGTGGAGAAGGGAGTGAGGCAATGTGGAAAGACAATTTAGAAAGACTTAAATGGTTGGCACAGTGTAGGAAGGCTTATGTTCATGGTGTGAACATTTTGAAGGCCTGTCCACATGGAGTTGATGGATAATGTCAACATTGTCTTTTGATTATCAATAACATGCAAATAAATTACATTAAATGTTGTGAGCAGTTAATTGCTCCTTTTGTTTCTGATGCAGGATGACCCCAAGATCATGCTGGCTAAGCCTGAAGTTAGTTACTTGCTGGACACTCTTCAGAAACAACAGCAGCAGTTCATGGACTTGGCAGATCAGATAGCTCTGGAACCAACAATACCAATTACTTTTACTAAGGTTAGTCTGCATGTTCTTTTCTTACAAAGAGTAATAAAACAATGTCTTCATAGTTTGTGTGTGTGTATTAATTAAAAAAATAAATAAAATTTAAAGTGTGAATTTTGCCTTGTTTTGGTGATTTGCTCCCAATTCCACCTAGACAGAAGGTCTGTCAGTTATATTACAGCACATGTCCAAGTATGAAAGACCTTTTTGTCTAGTTAATATACTAATGTGTGCTACTTCATTTGGACAGGGAAAGTGGTTTATTGAGAGAGTTGACACATTAAGCCTTTTTTTCTTAAGTTTTGACAACAGTGGCTCACAAACTAGTTTTGGTCACTAGGTCTTCCCATGTGTTACGTATGCTCCTAGTGCAAGCAAAAGAAAAATATAAACCCAGTTTATGCATACCTCATCATCATTACCTTTTTTACTCCCATGGAGTATGGAGCCACCACTACAGTTGACCTTGAGGAAGCCTACACCAGAGAACAGACTCTTGCAGCAGTAGTTTCTGTAGCAACTTGTTTTACATGATGAGGTTGCCAGCCTCATGCACAACCTCGTCTTAGTCACCTTTTACAATATGCCAGAGGGACCCGTAGTCCTATTCTTTTTTTGTCTCCTCAGAGAACATGAGAGCTACACTGGGCAGACGTGTAACAGAAAGTGTTATAAAGTATAACAATATTGCGAGACAAGAACAGTTAAATTCTAGTCTCTGTTATTAAATGTAATGCGTTCCGTTACAAACTTTGTAGATTTGTAAAGATTCTGTTGCTAGAAACACAGCTGCATGTTTTCTATTACTTGAACTGAGAAATGATGTAGGTAGCTACATACTTTGAGTCGTGATTTAATATTGTTTTAGGTCCTGGAGCATGGTTGAAGATTGTAGAAGTCAGAGCGCTGTAAAGTTGTTTTGAAAGATGATGTTGACAGTTTATATCGTTAAGCTAGAAGTAGTCATTATTTTTAATGTGTTTGTTTTTATTTTTTTTCCCTTTTTTTTTTTTTTTTGCGTTAGAATTTGCTGTTTATCTGAAAGTCTGAGTAGCTAAAATATAGTTGTTCATTAATCACAGCGATTGTCTTTTTCCATAATATGTGATTGTTTGTGTTTTGTCAATTGTCTAAATATATTGTTTCAGAAGTTTTATGAAATTATTATTTTTCCGAGATTGTTGCATTATTTCTTATTTTCCTGATTTATCAAATTTTACAAGTAATTTACATTAGTATATCCATTTCATTTGAAAGACTGGTCTTTCTATGTCCTCAGGATAACCGAGTTCACATTGGACCAAAGATTGAGATGCGTGTGGTCACCTTGGGACTTGACGGGGCAGGAAAAACTAGTATTCTCTTTAAATTGAAACAAAATGAGTTCATCCCAACTATTCCAACTATTGGTAATGACAAGTTAACATTCTTTTCTTATTGCGCTGTATAATTTACAAATTAGAAAAGCGTTAAGGAGCCATGCTGGTGTAATGGTTACCACACTGAGCTGGCGATCGGGTGATCCAGGTTCGAGCCCTGGCGAGCACATTTGAAGGAGTGTCGTCGACCGAGACTTGACTGGAATAATTCGAGCCCTGGCGAAGGCATTTGAAGAAGTGTCGACCAGTTACTGGAATAACCTGAACGGCTCCTGAGCCGACCCAGGTCTCATGGGTACCTCCGAAATCGGCGAGTGTCTGCCTAAAAGGCTAGAGGACACCTGTCATTGTACAGGGAAAAAAAGGGATACTCACGTAAAATCAGTCTCAGGTTAGACATATTAACCGGAGATTTCGCCTCGAGTAATAGCGGGCGTACGATAAAAAAATAAAAGAAAAGCGTTATAATTGTTGTGTGTTAGCTGAAGAATATAAAGTTTTTTAAGTCTTACATGTGCAGACATGAGAAGACCTGACTGTAACCAAACAGGCGTAACAGTCGGTCCTTGGGAAAATAATGTACCATTTTGTATGTGGCACGCTGGGTGCGACTCTTGAGATAGAAAGAGAAGGAACAATACAAAAACTACTACAGGAAAATAAAGCAGTAGAATTAAAGCAGATGTAAAGCCTAAGCATGCACACCAACTTCAAAGAGCAGAAGAAGTCACTGTATTAGTGTTGTTTCTGACACTTTTTATTGTTAGTCGTGGTACTAAATGTGTTTGAAAGAAATGGGGAAAGGTTTAAGAAATGCTACAACATTATCCTTTGTTTAATTGATAACATGAGTAAAGCAGTATAGTATGAGACGGGGGGTATTAATTTTGGATGCATTTAGGAAATTCTACAACATTGTCCTTTGTTAAACAGTTAATCTATAACAACAGTCAGGCAGTACAATATGAGGTATTGAAAGGGAGAAAATATCAACATTGAAGTCATTTAGGAAATGCTGCAACATTATTCTTTGTTTAAACAGTTAATTGATCATATCATTACAGCTGGAAAACTAGAAGTAACAGTATAGATATAGGTAAGGAAATATAAACTTTGCAGGAACATGGTCAGAAAAGAGTAGACAGTTTCAGTAAAAAATGCCTCATTGACATTAACACATTAACTACCGAATTGAAAAACACACTGTGGCCGAATAAAATTTTTTTCCCATTTTCATCCTGTAGGTGTTTGCACAAAGTAAGCTGTAGTTTTCGTAATTGTTTACAGATTTTTATGAATTACACGTCATTTTAAAGATAAATGAATGTACTATTACAATAAACATCATTTGTAACACTAATATTGGTTGTTGCTATTTAACGGCTGTCCGATGGCCGAGGACTTGCAATATTTTCACAATTATAACTGCTTGCGCCCCATCTCTATCAAAATCACTATTTCAAACAATGTGCACACCGTTTTCACTCTTGTCCTTGTCGCTAGATCTATCAGTCAATTGTTAGACGAGATGTACACGCATTATTTTGTGGTCCTATCACTAGTTGCCACGGTAAACAGTTTTACACGATTTGGTAACTAACCCAAAACGCTGAAAAATATGAACATAATATCAATTTTCCAGTGTTCTACAACAACCATGCTTTGGGAATTTGTTTTCCGGTGGCAACTTAAAATCTCGAACCAGATTAGAAAGTGTTTCAGTACATTTTTCATTCGTTTTATTACTAAAATTAGATTGACGCTCTGAGCGGCTCGCGGTCCAAATGATAGGATTTCAAAAGCCGGTCCCACCGGCTCGCGGTAGTTAATGTGTTAATTTTAAATACATTGAAGAAGCTAATAAAAAATCAAATTTACAAGAGATAACTTAAAAATGAAAAGAAGTAAGGGTTGAATTGTGATTATTCCTGGGAGGATATCGTGATGATTGAAACATTCTTGTGCTAACTGGTATGCTTCACTAGTGTTATTAATTTTATATTTAAAAAAATTATTTTTCAGACGTTGTGTATGTTGTATTTTATATTTCTCCTCCCCTGCAGGTTTCAATGTTGAAACAGTCGAGTACAAGAATTTCAAGTTTACCATCTGGGATGTAGGAGGACAGCACAAGATAAGGCCCTTATGGAAACACTATTACTTCAATACTCAAGGTATTTCTGGTGAAAAACAGTTCTTTCTGTGATAGGTCCGTGATCATCATCAGCTACCATCTCCGCAACGTAGGTCGACTGCAATGAATCTCCAATGTTTTCTGTCTCTTGTCTTGATGGTGCACTCTGATAGACTCTTTTCTGCCCATCTCTTGATATTATCTTCCCTCTTAAAGTGCTGTCTTCCCCTTGCTCATTTGCCTTCAACTCTTTCCTTCTTTTATGATCTTCTGCAAGGTGCTGTATCTTTTTTATATGGCCAAAGTATTTTAGCTGTCTCATTTTGATCACCTTCATTAATTCTCTTTCATACCTAGGCTTTTTAGGACCTCTATTTGTTTTATTCTCTTTCCGTGAGAAGCGCCCCATTCTTCTATATATCCACATCTCGAGAGCCTCAATTTCTTGTTCATTGTCTATGTTTCTACACCATTCAGTAATGAAGAATATATATAACGCTTGGTGATTCTCAGTTTTAATTTATGGGTTAACTGTTTATATGTCAGTATTTGTCTCATGTTGTTGAATGTAGCTTTGGCCATTCCTATTCTCTTCTTCATTTCTGTTTTACATCTCCCATTACATTGATTTATTAACTCTTAAAGGAAGTGGTGGTTTTTCCATGTTTGACGCAAGGAATTTTCTGTCGCTTTGAGTTTTCATAAAGAGTTAAAGTTTACGGGTCATGTTCTTTTCAAGTTTTTAACAAGTGTGGTAATGTTATAAGTAGTTGTAAAGGAAACTGAAAAAGGATTAATAAAGTTTATACTTGAGACAGCATGCAATAAAAAGTTAGATCATATATACAGACCCCCAGAAATTGGCCTCCCATCACGAGCACTTGGGAAAATTGGCCCTGAAAACTGGCATCCTATCTCGAGCACTTGTAAAAATTGGCCCTGAATACAGACCTGTCGTCCTTTAAAGAGTTAAATCACTAGAACTGACATAGGATGCTTCCTGGCTCATATATATATATATATATATATATATATATATATATATATATATATATATATATATATATATATATATATATATATATATATATATATATACGAGGGGCGTTCAGAAAGTAATGCACCACATCGTTTTTCTCAGCTAATAATGAAGATAGAAGCATGAAATTTTGCACACTTTAAATATGGCATGTGTCAATTGTGTGCACAAAATTGCACCGCAACCGGCAAAATAATACGACTGCCCTAAACCGTTGAAATGGAGCGTGTTAGCAACTTGCGTTATAAACAGCGAATTGTGATAGAATTTCTCGTTGCAGAGAAGGAAATTGTTGTGAACATTCACAAGCGTCTATGTGGTGTGTATGGAAGTTTTGCAGTCGACAGGAGTGCAGTCAGTCGTTGGGTTCAGAGAATCAAAGAATCTGGAAGTGGAGATACGGAGCTGCTTGATCGGCTGCGCTGTGGACGTCCTGCCACAGCCACCAACGCAGAAATGTTGAAATGCGATGAGGGCATTATTCTTACTGATAGATGAATCACTACTCAACATTTGGCCTTACAGCTGTCAGTCAGCATTGGTAGTGCAAATGCAGTTATAAAAACTCTCGGATTTTCTAAGGTTTGCGCAAGATGGGTTCCTCGAAGTCTCACAAATGACCACCGATTGCAAAGGAAAGCAATTTCTTCTGAATTGTTGGAGCGTTTCACTGCTGATGGAGATAACTTTTTGGCTAAGATCGTTACAGGTGACGAAACCTGGTCACATCATTTTGAACCTGAGACAAAAAGACAGTCAATGGAGTGGCATCATCCGCAATCACCGCGAAGAAAGAAATTCAAGACAATTCCTTCAGCTGGAAAGGTCATGATCACTGTCTTTTGGGACATTGAAGGTGTGATTCTTGTGGACGTTATGCCAAGAGGAGAGACAATCAATTCGCAAGCTTACATTAAGACATTGAAAAAACTCAATCAACGTTTTCGCAGAGTTCGGCCACACAAGAATCCAGCAGACCTGCTTCTCCTTCACGACAATGCGCGCCCTCACACAAGTCTGGCAACACGGGAAGCAATCACCAAATTAGGTTGGACTGTACTACCCCATCCACCCTATAGTCCCGATTTGGCACCCTCTGATTTTCATCTATTTGGTCCACTTAAAGATGCACTCCGTGGGACAAGGTTTGAAGATGATGAAGGAGTGATTCATGCAGCGAAGAAATGGCTACATGATCAAGACAAAATCTGGTACGGGCTAGGAATACATGCACTTGTTTCTCGCTGGCATAAAGCCGTACAAGTTGATGGGGATTATGTTGAATAATACCGATGTCTACATGACATATCCATGTATAATGTGTATAAATTTCATGCTTTTTGAATAAACAGCTCCTGATAAAAACGATGTGGTGCATTACTTTCTGAATGCCCCTCGTATATATATATATATATATATATATATATATATATATATATATAACTGGACAAAAGTTAAGGGCCACCATTCAGTTTAGACAAGGTTTATATAATTGATTGGCAAACTGTAAAGACAAGTGAAAATGTCATTAAAACTGAGCTCAGAGAAATGTGTATACATTTCTGTGTGCACTAGGTTAATTTTTTTTTAATGTCCAAAAACTGGGTCACTTTAACCCGCACGTGAAAATTGCCATTGTTGCTGCAAAAACTCGTGGTTTTTTGCAACACGCCCCACTAGTTCAAAAGGTGAAAAAGTGAGTTGAATTTGAATGCACGTGGAAAATGATCATCGGTAAAGAGTGTTCACCGTTCGTATGCAATAAATCAGTATGACAAGTGGTCGAAACGATCACTGCATTGGCCATGCCACCAAGGAGAAGTCTCAGCACTGTAGACCGTGGTCAAGCCATGGCATGGATTCAGGATGGTCAATCTGTTCGTCATGTTGCAAGACGTTTAGCAGTGTCCCACTCTACCATTCAGAGACTTCTTGAGAGATTTCAAGCTACCGGACATTTGGAAAATCGACCCTGCTCACAAAGAATTATATAAACCTTGTCTAAACTGAATGGCGGCACTTAACTTTTGTCCAGTAGTATATATAAACAATTAAAACAGTATTGAATCAATTTTACAAATTAACGGTACACAGGAAACAAGGGACTATAGAAGTACACAAAATACAGTAATCATGAAACGAAAACAAGGTAGCAGCAATGATAGTAAATAAATATTAGACAAACATAAAGGTATGTTTTCAGGCACTTGTAAGAAATAAAGAAGTAGAAAACTAGACAACAGAAAAACAACAGACGTGAGTGGCTTACCCAGGACTCGAACCCAGGACCTTCCGTGCGACAACCCTGCCTAGCTATGCAAGTGAATCACACTATCCTCCCTTCCATCTAGGCATCACCAAAAAATGATGCTTCGATGACGGGTCATTAGTGCGACCCGCAACACATAACGGCGGAAATTTACTATGGGCAGTCCAGCCTATTAAAGACGCAATCACTTCTGTTGTTCCCCTATTATACAGTATAGGTCCTGTTATCTGTAGGCTATTCAGCATTTTTAAGGAAAGTGTTTCTCCATTGTATTTGCAGCTGTGATATTTGTTGTGGATAGCAGCAACAGGGAGAGACTCGATGAGGCTCAGAGTGAGTTGGTCAAGCTAGTACAAGAGAAAGAACTGAAGGAAGCCTCCCTCTTGATATTTGCCAACAAACAGGTCACTTGTTAATTTTTATTGTTCTAATCTCTCTTAAATTGTGTCTGTAACTCTAGAAAGAAAGAAGTGGTTTAACTTTGAGGTTTTGATTTCATAACATTTTTATTACTATATTTATAATAATGGTATATAGTTTTACTACCTTTTACCGATCTTCAGTTCTGCAACCCAATGACTTTGCTTAAAAAACCTGCACTTTTCTTTGTTGTAGGATGTAGAAGGATGTGCCACCATTGAAGAGATAACAGAACAGTTTGGACTTCTAAAACTGTGCTGTAACCGTAGCTGGCACTTGCAGGCATGTGATGGCAAGAGTGGACAGGGCTTGGCAGATGGGTTGGAGTGGTTGTCACGACAGATGGTTGCAGCAGGTGCACCTGAGTTAGCATGAAAATGGAAACTGCTGTTGAAGGGAGATGATAGGTTAATATTTCAGATGTGATAAGTACAAAGATCAGGTTGCATGCATTTTTTAATATTGCTCATTGCATAGAAGATATTCTAATTAGTAGAAATTGCCGGTTTAGGCACACTGAACATTATAATTGTCTTTTTTAAAATTGACTTTTGATATTGAAGCTTGAATTCTAGTGCTCCTTTACTAATAATGGTTATAAGTATTTGTGACTTGAATATCCCAGGCCAGACTTCAAAAATGAGGAGAGCAGTGCCTATGGCAAATGACCTTACCGTGTAAAACAGAGAATGTTATGTTAGACAGAGAATGTTATGTAAGACAGAGAATGTTAGAGATCAAAAATGCGATATCAGTTGAAATTACTTTGGGAAGAGGAGAGAAATCTTTTTTCTTTCTAGCGTATCACATGGTTGCTCCATGTAGTTTCAGGGGTCTCAGTGGAGACAAAGAAAAAAAAATAGGACTACTTCTTCCCCCCCCCTTTCCCTCAGGCATGTCATCATCATCTTCTTCTTGGGTCCTTAGCCCCTGACTAGCGGCATCTTGTAGGGCAGCAACAAACTGTCCCCATTTGGCTCGGTCAGTGGCCATCCTTTGTGCTGTGCCTCAACTCTGGTTCATGCTTTGCATCTCGGCCTCCACAGTTCTCCGCCAGGTAGTCTTTGGTCTGCCTCTTTTTCGCCGTCCTTCTTGGGTACATAGCATAGCAGATCTGGTGAAGGCATTTGCATCAGAACTGGATTTATTGTGAAAAATCTAATGAAATTTTGACAAAATGGACACAGCTTTGGTTTGGTTTGGTTTTAAGGAGTATCTTCATTGCACGTGGACAACTCCATCAGTGCTCCGATCTCCTCACTTAGATCACACAAGGAGGATCTCAGCACAGTTCACGAACTCTAAAGCACCAGCAAGTATCCCAGTGTGTGTATACAGGAATCACACATTTTGTAAATATTTTTGTGGTGAGTAGGTTTCCTAATTTTTAAATTTTTGCCAGCGCAGCGGCCGAGTGGCCCACTCTTTCTGATTTTCAACTGCCGAGGGATTTTTAACGTGCTCAACTTGCACACAGGACCTCCTATTTTTTTCGTCCTTATCAAAGAAGGCTGGGCATCCGATCTAACTACCCAGGAGGGAGTATGACATCATTAGGATCACTAGTTTATCTAATCCTTGTAGAACAGCCGTGGGAAAATAATACTGCCATTGTAACAGTGGAAACAAGTGGCTACATATAAATATGCATGATTATATTACTATCAGCCCCATGTAGTTCTTGGGGTGGGGGGTCTCTGAAGAGTCAAAGAAAGAATAGAACTACTGCGTACTCAGGCATGTTGTACAAGGTGACTAAGGTTGTCCGTGGGTAAAATTAAATGTAACAGTTTGCCACAAGAACCACCGCTACAAGAACTTATGAATCGTTGGCTAAGCTTCCTGCAAGGGGACCAGCTGCAGTGGTGTGGCTTTGTGCTCTGTAAGGATCACAAAGAAAAATAATGATGATATCAGTGTTATCAGTACTGAACACAGATTTGGAACTATAGACAAGAAAATCTGGCAAGGGTTGTACACAAATATTCTAAATATAAAATGTTTAACTTGCATGTTCTGTGCATTGATCTAATGTGTTGTAGGGATAGCTGGCAGTTAATATTCTTTGCTGCCAACCCAGTTTTTTTGCATTCCAGATTGTTCTCTGCTGTCCTCATTTCTTTTAGGTTATTTCTTTATTGCCTGTCCACCCTCTGTTCATGATTATCCTCTTGGATTCATTTAGCTTGTTTAATATAATGGTTTTTTGGCTGGTTTTGGCATTATATAATTATTCTGCCTACCCCAAATTTATTTTTGTAAGTCTTTGTTTGGTAATAACCAGTGGTGATTTTTATATTTCTTTTTTCTTGATATCCTTTTGTGGGTGCTAATATGTTTGAAAAGTTCCTGCATCCTTAACAGTATTCTATTTTCAAAACGGTGTTAATCAGGCTTGTACATTTCTTGGCTTTATGGGATTGTGCCTTTCATTTTGTTGTATACTTGGTGAACATGGTAAAGTCTCTCTGATGCCAGAGTGTATTGTAATGTTTAGAAATTTATGCCGACATGAATTCCTATAGGCATATAATTTCTTAATATTTCTATTGTTGTTAAAAAAATTTACATAACAGTTTAAAAGTTCTGTCTTCCCAAAGGCTGTGTCATCGATCTGTATTTAGATGTGTGTTTTTATATAGTCTATATTGTAGTATCACTTTTTTCCCCATGCTTACATAGTGGTAAAACCAGCCTGGACTAGAATGAATCTTGGATTGAGCTTCATCTTTGCTTAATATGGACAGTAATATTTTGTGTTAAAATATTTTATCAAGTAGAACAGTCCCAACTAAGATGGTTTGGCCATGTCTGCAGAATGGGAGAAGATCGGCGACCACAACAAGCGTGGGAAACTAACAGCCAGGGATCCAGACCTCCAGGACGACCCAGAGTCCGCTGGGAGGACAACATTAGACAATCTTTGAAGGACCGAGGATTAGAATGAAACCAGGCCAGGATGAAGACAGCTGATAGAATAACATGGCGCTCTCTCTTCCAAATCTCTACACCTCACGGTAGAAGAGGAACGACTAAGTAAGTTAGTTAAAATATTTTACTGTGCCGTGTGACATTCTTTTCGTGTTATGACATTGTTATAGACTGTGGAGGCTCACTTCTGGAATATCTCGTCAGGCTTACATGAAACCTGCAGGGAATGAGAAAGAGGGGAGGACAATTAAATAAACACAGAAGATTATACACTGTCAGAATCAAACAGTAGGGGATACAACTGGAGAAGATGGTAGAGACAACACGCCGCCACTGGCCTGTAATACTAAGGGGCTAAGAGCATTGATTGATGATAGGTGTTGAAGTTGTTAACTCACTGATATGATAGTCTCACGCTGAGACTTTTTTGGTTTATTTGGTAGTTGTTTGATATTTTGTTAAAAAAATAAAAGTTTTGCCTCGATTTGGCGAATCGCGTCCCGTTCAACCTAGTCGGTTATATTAGGGCGCATCTCCAAATATAAAAGACCTTTTATGTCTGATTAGGTCAGGGTGACATGGGTCAGGCATCATTTTCCTTTTCCCTGACTGTGGAGCTGGGGTCCCCAAGAAGCCTGTACCAAAGCATCCATGTGTGTGCACACTTGCAGTGGTAGTTTCTGTAGCATTTTGTTTGACTTGATGAAACTGCTGGCCCTGTACACAACCTCATGTTCTAATGTGAGAATGCCTTTCATGACACGCTGGAGGTAGCTAGCTATAGCTCAGTTCTTTGTCTCTTCAAGGACCCGCTGGAAACTACACAGGGTGGTGACGATTAAATAGAAATAAAATTACCTTCAGGCTTCAGTTTCTAAATCTTTCTGTCACTCAAATGTGGGTAAAATTATTTTTGTTTCTTTACATTAAAATAACAAAAACTGACACTCACTGTCTGTATAGTATAGACTGACACTCACTGTCTGTATAGTATACTTATAGACTGACACTCACTGTCTGTATAGTATAGACTGACACGCACTGTCTGTATAGTATACTTATAGACTGACACTCACTGTCTGTATAGTATAGACTGACACTCACTGTCTGTATAGTATAGACTGACACTCACTGTCTGTATAGTATACTTATAGACTGACACTCACTGTCTGTATAGTATAGACTGACACTCACTGTCTGCACAGTATAGACTGACACTCACTGTTTGCACAGTATAGACTGACACTCACTGTCTGTATAGTATAGACTGACACTCACTGTCTGTATAGTATAGACTGACACTCACTGTCTGTATAGTATAGACTGACACTCACTGTCTGTATAGTATAGACTGACACTCACTGTCTGTATAGTATAGACTGACACTCACTGTCTGTATAGTATAGACTGACACTCACTGTCTGTATAGTATAGACTGACACTCACTATCTGTATAGTATAGACTGACACTCACTGTCTGTATAGTATAGACTGACACTCACTGTCTGTATAGTATAGACTGACACTCACTGTCTGTATACTATAGACTGACACTCACTGTATAGTATAGGTCTGTATAGTATAGGTCTGTATAGTATAGGTCTGTTTAGTTTAGGTCTGTATAGTTTAGGTCTGTATAGTGTAGGTCTATTTAGTGTAGGTCTGTTTAGTGTAGGTCTGTATAGTGCAGGTCTGTATAGTGCAGGTCTGTTTAGTGCAGGTCTGTATAGTGCAGGTCTGTATAGTGCAGGTCTGTATAGTGCAGGTCTGTATAGTGCAGGTCTGTATAGTGCAGGTCTGTATAGTGTAGGTCTGTATAGTACAGGTCTGTATAGTACAGGTCTGTATAGTACAGGTCTGTATAGTACAGGTCTGTATAGTATAGGTCTGTATCCTTTTATCTGAAATCCTTGGGGACAGCTTTGTTCCAGAAACTGGATCTGTCCGGTATTCAGATGTTGCCCAGATCATGTTAGAAAAGTAGCCCAAATCACCCAAAATAGACCAAGACACCTAAAGTGTGTTTGATAATAACACAAAGTTACCCAAAATAGAAATCACCCAAATTATGATCGCAAAGTGTGCCAATGAAACTTTCGATTTTCAGAATATTTTGGTTTTCGGGTGTTTGGATAACAAGATATAGACCTGTAGTTTGCATTGCATGGAGAGAAAAAAGTGGGGACGGGAGAACGAAAACAGAATTTCATATTGAGCAATATTTCATATTCTCACGGTAGAAGGGGAATGACTAAGTAAGTAAGCAATGGAAGAAGTCATTAAATAGACTCTGCCATTGGGGGATTTATGCATTCACTTGTAAATACTGTAGAAACGGTAATTGCTGTGATACAGTCTATGATTTTATCTATTATTAAAATGTGGGATTTGTTATTAAGAATGCTTGAGACTTTTGAGCACATAGCGAAACAAAACAAGTATTCTTTTATCTTCATCAAAGTTTACATAGGGTTAGAATTTGTGCATTTCTGTATGGTGCAGAAACATGGACGATGAATAAGCATTTGGAAGAAAGAATTGAGGCTCTTGAAATGTGGATATATAGAAGAATGGGGCGTATCTCATGGAAAGAGATGAAAACAAATAAGGAGGTCCTAGAAAATCTAGGTATGAAAAGAGAACTAATGAGAGAGGTCAAAGTTCGGCAGCTAAAATACTTTGGCCACATAAAAAGGCATAACACCTTGCAGAAGACCATAACAGAAGGGAGAGTTGAAGGTAAACGTGCAAGGGGAAGACAGCGCTATAAGTGGGAAGATAACATCAAGAGATGGACGGGAAAGAGTCTATCAGAGTGTACCACCAAGACAAGAGACAGAAGACGTTGGAGATCCATTACAGCCAACCTCCGTTGTGGAGATGGCAACTGATGATGATGATGAGAATTTGTATCCCTACAAGGCAAGATCTCATGGAGAAACCTCTAGTGAAGATGATAGGATCCTGAAACACAGGTTCTAAAAGGTTGATGCTCAGGTTGAGGAATTGTCTTAGAAGCATTTCGAAACATTTCTTTCAATGTAAGCCTTTTCATGTTTTGATCTTTCTCTTAACAATTGTTCTTTAATTTTAAAACTAATTTATTTGTTGTTCTAACAAAAACTCAGATTTCATACTAAGGGTAAGTTTTTCTTTAAGGTTTAATCATTCTGTCATGGGAACTTTTTCTATTTTCTCTTCAACATCGGCAAGTTGTTCATCACCATCACTATCGTTATTTGAATTGTCGTTTATAATCATATTCCCATTTTTGACCAACATCTACATAGGGCAGTAATTCTAGTTCGTTCTTTACACTAATTAACATGAGCTTTCTTATGGCACTTTGTGCATCCAAAGATCTTTACTGGAAAACATTTTTGACATAATATCTAAGAATGTTACATTCACAAAAACAACTGGACTCTCCAGCACAGGAATATGTGAGAACACTTTCAATAATGCTTGGGTGATGCCGAAGATGCTTCAAAAATATATAAGAAATGTAAGGGGTTCATTTCAAGCATTCCAGAATATAGGGACCCCCAATAAAAGATCTGAAGTAGTTCCTGGGGGATCTCTGAGAAGACAAGAAAGAACATGACTGCTGCTGCCTCGTGCACGCCATAAGAGGTGGCTAATATGAGGTTATACATAAGGAATGGCAGCCTTTTTCATGTAAACCAAATTGCTACAGATACCATCACTACAAGAGCACTTGAATGCCTTGGTGTAGGCTTTCTGTAAGGGCACCAGCTACAATGGTGGCTACATGCTCTATAACAGTGTTTCTCAACTTTTTTGTGTTCACGGCACACTTTTCAATTTTCTAAAAATTTGTGGGACACCTATCTGACCCCACGCCTGAATAACAAATTACAGTGATATATACTAAATTAAATACACTAATTTGTGGGACTTTATTCTAAAGAAAACTCTCAATTTGATTTTCTCTTAATTGTTTAAAATAATTTTGAAGTATGTCTATTTTTGTTCAAAGCAGTTAATAGCTCCAATTATTATTGAATGAATTCAAGCTGTAAGATCAGTTTTACATTGCATTATCACTAAAAATGTACTTCATGTAGTAAATTTACACAATTTTTGCATTACACTTTGATAGGCACAGTGGCACACCACTTGAGAAACACTGCTCTACAAGAAGCAAGAAGGGAAATGAATTCAGGAATATTTGTAATATGAAAAAAAAAAAAAAGAAAACTGCATCGTTTGAGTCCTGTGGAATGTTCCTCTTTATACCAAGTGAAGCATTTTTTTCTAAATTAGTGGACTGCGCGTAAGTCTGGGCCTTTACATCTTTTAGTGCCATGAACCCCTTTGCTAGTCCAGTGAAGGCTCCTGGCCCCTTCTTAGAAAAAGTGTGCATTGATGCACAATAAAAAATTTTTTACAGACAAATAATACATTTTTAAAAAGAATATAGTTCTCTAAATGCAAAAATCTGTGATAATTTCCCCAAATAAAAATGTTGGTGAAAATAAAATTCAGATTTTTAGGTTATGCACAAGGACCCTCTTGAGTCCATTCATAGACACATAAGGGCCTGTAGACCACAGGTTAAGAACCACCAACGTAAGTGAAATACATTGATGAAATATTTTGAAATGTATCTAAAGTCTACTGCATATATTCGCAAAATTGTTTTAAAGTATGTCTAAATTCGTTGGCCATATGTTAGTGAAAAATAATTCTTTTTGTATAAATAGTTTATAGTTTAATGCACACAACTGAAATAGCATTTATCAAAACTAAGTTTAAATTAATGAATGGAGTAGAGTTTTTTACAATTAATTCAAATTTGTTAGTAAGTAAAATTGACTGCTCATAATCCATTTACAGACTGTCCCTGACTTACAACATGTGCAACTTATGTCTGCTCATACTTATGATGGCTATCCTTTTAATCCTATTCGATTATTTTCGTCCCCCGATAAAATTATATATTTTTTTTTTTATGCATTATCTATTACAGTACAGTACTGTACATTACAGTAATTTTATAATTTGTACATTTTATTATTCCACAATAAACAAAGAATAAAATGTGTTTAAAATATATAACAAAACAGAAAAAATTTGGGCATGTCAATTGTTAACATATCCTTTTGGTGCATACAGTTTATAGTCTTACTGCCATTTCGACCTTTGACGGAGTCGTCGGAATGAAACTCAGTTGTAAGTCGAGGACAGTATTTGTAACAAGACGCATCTGTACATTTAATAATTCTATATTATTTTTATGAATGGCAGTACATATTGAGATTTTCTGTGTGAGACAGAGTTGACCTGGAAAATTGCTAGTTTATGTATGTTTTCTTTATTCTATTTTTCTTCTGTGTGAATTACATATTTCTTTTGACTTCCATAAAATGTTGGACTTTTTACATTCTTGTCTGTGGGAAAAATATGTGATATATTGAGAAGTAGGTCAGTATAAGACAACAACAAGCACAAGGGAAATTGGGGTGTTTATAGTTTCTGTAAATTTATGAATATGATGCGCTCTGATATAACCACATAGGTTGAAAGTAACGCACCTCGCCAGAAGAAGGCAAAAACCGAACCAACAAAAAAAAAAGGAATATGATTTTTAACGTGTAATTTAAATTCATGTATATGATACCTGTGTATCATTTGTATTCATACATGCATATGATACTGTTACCAATAAGGTTGCAAACATATGTTCAACTGATGCAGTAAGGCTGATATATATATATACTGCTATGGTGGTCGTGGCTGGTGATGTATCGTGCTGTAATATGACTAATCGCGAATGTGTGACATGGAAGTTCGTCAAGGTGGACATCTATGTATCAGTGCAGACTTGTATCACAACACGTAACGTACAAGAGTGTGTGTGGCATTCATCACCTTGAAGGATGTAGATGTGAAGTTGATGGAAGCATATGTTGATAGGTGAACAGCCGTGTACGTTTTCATCATTTATTATAGTCACAGCACAAGACGTAGACAACTCCATGTAAGCATGACACAGGAACATGGCGGATATGAAAACAGTTCACAACAATGGCATGTACATAAGTTCCAGTAATTATATGATTATCAAAGTGTTGCAGACTCCAGTTTCTCTCTCATTCCACAACTAGCAGAAAAACCCCGTATTACACAACGGGTAAATACTGTATAAACATCCAACAGTTTCTTTCTGACTTATCAAAGTCATTCTTCTTAAGTCGACCTCTCAAACATGGCGGGCGACAAAATTAGCATAGTCCATCCCTCTAATCGGACGTATCGAAGATAGGCTGTCCTTTCGAAGATAGGCTTATACAACTCCCTTGTACATCAGGCGAGTTTTCATTTTCAAAGTTATAATAGCAATAACTAATAACCCATCTGTTCTTCCACTCCAGATAGTTATATATATTAGGCCTCTATAAAACAGTAAACACTGTGGATTCCTCTTCTGTGTCTAAGTTCAAAATATACCGCTAATCATGTGGGTTGTAGAATACTAGCTATACTCATGGGTCTCTGTGTGTAAATCTAGACCTAACGGTCTTAGATGGCTCCAACAAGCGTAACAAGAGGAATACTCTGCCTTCCAACCATTTGTGAGCTCTTGTCACTGGTTGACTCAAAATATGATCCTTACAAAGGAAGTGTGAAAGTTTCGTTATTTTACCTTGATACGAATTCCTAACACAACTTAGAAGCAACTGTCGTCTTCCTGACGAACAGAAATAACACAGGGGACTCTGAATACAGTGGAAGAGTTTCCATCCCCAAAAGGCAATGCAGAGAAATAATCAGACATTCCGTCTGACAGACCCAGAACAAAAAAACGGCCTCCCGCCGGAAATCTTCATAAAAAAACTCTCTTAGTTTGGACATGTGCAGTTCGCATCCCCTCTGACCTATCCAGTCAGCTGGTGTCACCTTTTAAAGAGGAGTAACTACATATTTACTTTCCCTCAAAGCAAAAGATGAGTATTCGCCCTTAGATTATGGTTCCAATGAAGAATACATTAGACCCAAAAATCTTATTCAAAATATAACAAGCATACAGACAGACTACATTATCAGTTATGAAAAACTGCACGTAACAGTCTTACCACACCTCCCGGGAAAAAAAAATGAAACTTTTTTTTTTTTTAAAATACATCTAGGAGCAACATACAATAGGCTCACAACACATGAATAATGCGCAGATGAAAGTATCAAAAACAAATATAACGCCAAATGTGAGGCTAAGTCAACTCATGGAGCGACCGGTGAGAATATATCTCATAATCTCAGAGAAAGCGTTTCTCTAAGTATAAATGTTTCCAGGGAGGTGTCACCAACGTATTCTATAATGTTGGCAATGACACAATGCATACAAAAATTTCATCCAATAAATTCATATTAGGTATCTTAAGTTCATGATTAACAAAGAAGAAAAATCATCAAAGAACAGCGGTGAATATACATCAATGAACCGCTAAGTAGTGATACAATCACTATATTACAAATTACAAATGTGTATCTATTTTGATATAGACAGAAACTATTATAGACTTAGACGTATCAGGAAGTCCAAGACATAAAAGTTAGGTGGAATCATGTGGGCATCTAGACAAAATGTCTGCCATCACATTATCTGATCCACGGATAGCTCGAACCGAGAAATGAAATGGTTGAAGAGCAATTGCATATCGAGTAGACCTCGAGCTCTTCAAATTCTTACTCTGTATAGCCGTAAGAGCTTTCTGGTCAGTTTCTACTATGAAATGTGCACCTAGAAGGAATCTTTGTAGTTTGAGAATTGACCAGACCATAGCCAACAGTTCACGGTCTAAAACCGAGTAATTCCTTTCTGCAGCATTAAGTTTTCTGGAGATATACATTACAGGATGCAGAGTTCCAGAGTACTCTTGCATTAGTGCCGCTCTAATCCCAGTGGATGAAGCGTCACTACGAAGAAAAAATGTCTTATCTTTAGTAGGTAACACTAGAATAGGTGGTGTTGAAAACATAGTTTTGATCTTATCCAGCGAGGATTGGCATTCCTGAGACCAGTGAACCATATTAGGAGACCCTTTCTTTAGTAGTGTAGAAAGAGGTGCCATGATAGAGGACAGATTCGGAATGAATCGTCCATAAAATTGTATAAGGCCTAAGAGACTTCGCACTTGCTTTTTAGTCTTAGGAATAGAGATGGTAAGTATCTTAGTGATATTATGGTCCTCTGTCTTTAGGAAACCATGACCAACTCGATGGCCTAGGAAAGAAATTTCGCTAAAACCAATGCAGGCTTTAGAGGGTTTCGCTGTCAGGTTATGCTCGCGTAAAGTAGACAGTAATTCATCTAACCCCGAATAGTGATCTTCCCAAGTATCGCTGAAAAGACAGATGTCGTCTAGGTATGCAATGACATCTGACCGATAAGATAAGATTCGACGCATCATGTGTACGAATGTAGCTGGTGTGTTCATAAGGCCGAAAGGCATAAAACTCCATTGAAAAAGGCCTCTAGGTGTAGAAAACGCAGTAAAAGGTTTGGCGCGTTCAGATAAAGGAACTTGCCAATATCCTTTAGACAAATCAAGTTTAGTGAAAAAATGAGATTTAGAAAGCCTAGTAAGTAGCTCTTCTAGTAAAGGCATAGGTTCAGCATCAAACTTCGTAACTTGATTCAATTTGCGATAGTCAACGCAAAGACATATGTTATTGTCTTTTTTTCTAACAATAACCATCGGCGAAGAATATGCAGAAGTGGATGGTTCAATTATTTTTAAATCTATCATCTCATCCAACTCCTTCTCAACCTGTGCTTGAAAATGTATAGGAATAGGATAAGGTCTGACTCTAATAGGAGTATGGTCAGTTAGAACAATGTCATGTACATAAGTTCCAATAATTATATGATTATCAAAGTGTTGCAGACTCCAGTTTCTCTCTCATTCCACAACTAGCAGAAAAACCCCGTATTACACAACGGGTAAATACTGTATAAACATCCAACAGTTTCTTTCTGACTCATCAAAGTCATTCTTCTTAAGTCGACCTCCCAAACATGGCGGGCGACGAAATTAACATAGTCCATCCCTCTAATCGGACGTATCGAAGATAGGCTGTCCTTTCAAAGATAGGCTTATACAACTCCCTTGTACATCAGGCAAGTTTTCATTTTCAAAGTTATAATAGCAATAACTAATAACCCATCTGTTCTTCCACTCCAGATAGTTATATATATTAGGCCTCTATAAAACAGTAAACACTGTGGATTCCTCTTCTGTAGACATAAGTGTCTAAGTTCAAAATATACCGCTAATCATGCGGGTTGTAGAATACTAGCTATACTCATGGGTCTCTGTGTGTAAATCTAGACCTAACGGTCTTAGATGGCTCCAACGAGTGTAACAAGAGGAATACTCTGCCTTCCAACCATTTGTGAGCTCTTGTCACTGGTTGACTCAAAATATGATCCTTACAAAGGAAGTGTGAAAGTTTCGTTATTTTACCTTGATACGAATTCCTAACACAACTTAGAAGCAACTGTCGTCTTCCTGATGAACAGAAATAACACAGGGGACTCTGAATACAGTGGAAGAGTTTCCATCCCCAAAAGGCAATGCAGAGAAATAATCAGACATTCCGTCTGACAGACCCAGAACAAAAAAAGGCCTCCCGCCGGAAATCTTCATAAAAAAACTCTCTTAGTTTGGACATGCGCAGTTCGCATCCCCTCTGACCTATCCAGTCAGCTGGTGTCACCTTTTAAAGAGGAGTAACTACATATTTACTTTCCCTCAAAGCAAAAGATGAGTATTCGCCCTTAGATTATGGTTCCAATGAAGAATACATTAGACCCAAAAATCTTATTCAAAATATAACAAGCATACAGACAGACTACATTATCAGTTATGAAAAACTGCACGTAACAGATACTTACTTACTTAGTCGTTCCCCTTCTACCGTGAGGTGTAGAGGTTTGGAAGTGAGAGCGCCAGACTATCCTATCGGCTGTCTTCCTCCTGGCCTGGTTCCATTCTAGTCCTCGGTCCTTCAAAGATTGTCTAATGTTGTCCTCCCAGCGGACTCTGGGTCATCCTGGAGGTCTGGATCCCTGGCTCTTTGTTTCCCATGCTTGTCGTGGTAGCCGATCTTCTCCCATTCTGCAGACATGGCCAAACCAACTTCGTTGGGACTCTTCTACTTGGGTCTGCAGGGGGTGGGATTTTAGGCCTTGACGTATCGTCTGGTTGCGGACCATGTCTCTTCTTGTTACTTCACCCACCTTCCTCAGATATTTCTGAGGTTTGGATCTGGCTTTTGTGGGTTGTAGTCATTGCCCATGACTCGCATCCATATGTCAAGACTGGGACATAGGTGGAGCGGTACACAGCCATCTTCGTTTTCTTACCAACCTCTCTCTTGCTGAGGAATCCTTGATTTTTGGGCCTGAAAAAGTCTCCCAGCTGCTGCTTTTCGAGTGGCCAACTCTTCTTTGATGCCTCCCTTTCGGTCTATAATAGCTCCGAGGTATTTAAAGTGGTCGACCTGCTCCAGGACCTGTTCTCCCAGCTTAATCTGATGTCTTCTTTCTTCTCGGGATATCACCATGGATTTTGTTTTAGAGCTGCTTTTGACCATTCCTCTCTTCTCCAGCTCTTCCTTCCAGACTTGCATGCTTATGATATCTGTGTAAATTCTTGTGTTTAACAGATGTGAATCTTGATAGTCGTGTGAAAATATGTGTGTGCTATAATGTGAATGTATGTTTGCATAAATGAATGTGTATAATGTATGTGTACTACAACTGTATAAGTGTAGGCATATGGCAGAAGTAATGGATGTGAATGACAGCATGTGATGTAGTATAATTATGTGTACATTTGTTTGCATATGACAGATGAGTGG